>PXNZ01000636.1:0-21784 GCA_003012085.1 Trichoderma brevicompactum | reverse complement strand
GTATATATATATATAAATTCACTGCGATAAGCTAATACCGCTAGCATGAAGGAAATACTACTACAGACTACAGTATTCATGAAATCAAGAAACTGTCATGTTCAAGCACGCAATACCTCTTGCGTTTTTTCTCTAAGAACATCTTAACTATTTCATATTGCCCAAGTCAACTATGAATGTATATTAAGTGTCATAATCTCACCTCTCTTACCATATATCGAATGTCGCTGGCGTTGTACTGCCTTCCAGCCATTTATCGCCCGTAGTTTAAGACTTGATGAATCGCTAATAGGAGGATTATGACAATCCACATACGTCGTTAATATACAGACTGCTATGAGCGGGAACTGCATAGTTTGATCCTTCATGAAGACCAGTTCGAGTCATAGTCGGTGTTTCTCTTCGTGGTAGTCATGTCACCCAGTTTTTCAGGTAAAGAACTGCCGATTGCCCACATATTCAACCCTTAGAGCTGCTTGCCCGAAGTATCAAACCGCTCCTTAAATACCCTCGGGCCATTTCCGGGCTCTTGGTTTAGAAATTAAGGGATGAGAAACAAAGATATTGCATTATATTCTGCGTTATTATCCTTTACCTCTGACTTGAAGCCGCTCAAGTGAAGCAGATATAAAAGTAGAAAAGTCGATTCTCTTACTAGGCTCCTAGATGTAATTTCCCCCCCTTTCCTCTGTATCCCAGTCAATCTTGCCTGCTCTGAAGTCTTTCGCAATGCCATGCAAATTGCAGTTTGGCAGAACATCAACACGCAAAATTCGAGTGTTTCGCAGAACACGTGGTAGTCGGTTGGCATGTTGCGAAAATTTTAGCGGAACCCGTTAGTCACTCCGTCATTTCTAGCATCAAAGGAAGGCAAATCATCACGAGGAGAATTGCCACACGTAAAATTGTTGAACAAATGGATATCTTATCTCAGACCGTAATTGAACTAAAAAAAACATCGATTTGTGTGTCAAGCCGCGATTAACGATAACAAAAATGTATTAGTTGGAAAGAAGTCGTGCACAACCTTAGCATGCACATAAGAGGGAACACAATAGATATAGGCCGAAGACCACGTATAATGGAATGTTACATGATTTAATTTATTAGTAGTGCTTAGGTTTCACAACTGCTTCTCTGTGGGGCTATAGGAGTATTTTTGTTGGGGATTATGCAAAATAGTGGGCTTGTTTATGCTCGTTTACTATCTCAAGCATCCTTCCCTATACGACGAGCAGATACACTTGTTGGCCGTTTATTATGGAAAAATACCTTCTTTATATTTTCTACTGAGTCAATTATTGTATTGTCATTACTACTCTTTGTTTCTCAACATCTCCGCTTTCCATGTGGGAGTGATTTTCACGCGTTTGTATAGTACAGTGTAGAGGTACACTACTTGCAACCCAATATTTAACTAAATGTGTTTAAATAGATACTACATTTCCTATCTAAGCTCCGTCTATATAAAATATTCATGGCTAGAATGGAGGTTTCCGCTATATTCATTTATCATATGAACATAGGAGTTGGATTTGGTCGCTGTCTATCGAGGTTAGGATTTGGAGGTCTTATTAAAAAGTTTTGGTCTTCCTAGAGGACGGAGACAATTCAAGGAGATTTGCCCCCTCCTTTATAACTGGATTCACAGAACCCCTTCATAGTGCCTACCACTATAAAGGGTTTGAAATATATCGACAATCCGAACTGTTGTATCCCTTTAAAAGCGAGTACTCAACGGGGATGCAAATGAACTTAAGATTTTATAGGATATGGTGGGTCATTCTACAGCATATGCATTAGTAAATCTATTGTTCATGATCACGATTTATATAGCTTTGTATTTTATTAATTTAGAGAGGTGCGTGGTGAATTGCAGGAGCACTTATTTGTCTATCTCACCTTAAAGTCACTATTTATCTTTAAAATATTATCTAGCAACCTTCCGTCCACATTCTGTGACATATAATGTGTTAATTATGTCTTTCTTCGAGTTTATTGACGATATTCCTAAGGATATATAGGTCTACATCTATATGGAGTTACGCTGCCTATGTTACCTCAGAAAAGGGTTAGTAAGAGAATAAAAACACCAATACCAAAACAGAAGGCGATGTTCATTATGAGATGACCTATGTATGGTTATAGAAACTTCCCTTAAATCCGCATCAATATTCCCATTCCCAGTCTGCTTTTTATATCCAAGTTTTAAGAAACCCTTTATTATATGAACACGCAAATACCAAAAGCTAAATTTTCTGCGGGATTATTTATGCAGGCCTTGAAGGGAAGGGGAGTCAGGGGCTCTTATTCAGGGGTTGGCGCATTTGCAATAACGTCAGTCAATACAGTCCGGCCCACCCTACTATTATTGTATTGCGAAAAGAATATAACAGATGACTTCTAGGCGCCTATTGAATTATTTTTGAGGAGTAAATAACTTTACTGATTATATTGATAAGTTTAAGTAATCTATGTAGCCCTTTCGGTAAATTATTATTGCAGAAAGGCAGCCTGATATAACATAGTATACATATAGACCAAGTGTGTTTAGTATCACTGCATCTTATAGGGCAGGAAAATATATAGCAACCCAGTACTTACTTAGCTCACTAGCGCTAATCCATCCAGGCTGGGAGATTACCAACAACAATAAAGTTATGTATTTTACAAATAATCCAAAAATAATGGCATGTTTTCGACCTCGGATCGTACCATCATAAGATATCAATATATATCACAAGGGATTAGTTCATATATCTCCGCGGTAAAATAAGACATTACGTTTCTTAGTATCTATTGAACCAATACGAGCAAATCAGTAGGCTTCATTACCCGCCAATTAGCCTATACACCAGTATCTTCGGTAAATCCAATGGACCAAAGGGGGGGGAAAGGCCTCCGCGGAGAACATAACATGCATCCTTTGCGGCAAGTATAGAGTCCACATAGCCTGGTGTTAAACCTAATATCCCAATATCCTGCGCGATGGAGGTCGGAGTATAAAATATCAGCAAAACCCGCACATTCAGATTAACCAGCAGGTTATAATCTGTTTGATATCGTGATATCTTCATGCAATAAGAAAAGAATGCAACCTGTCCTGAATAAGTTGATTTTTTCCCAAACGCTACTCCGCAACTCGCAAACTAGCCAATCTATTAGAAATATTGCATCAATGGCAACTAATGCGCCCAGCTTTCCATTTCGGCGTGCTTCCGGCTTAGAGCCACCAGCTGAGTTTTCTCGATTGAGGGCCACCAATCCAGTATCGAGAGTCAAGCTTTTCGATGGAAGTCTGGCTTGGTTAGTGACCAAATACAAGGATGTCATTACTGTTGCAACGGATGATCGGCTATCCAAGGTATGAAAAATACGCTGTATAGTGTTGGATCTATTAGCAATTGACCAATATGCCCAGATCCGGACTCGCCCCGGCTTCCCAGAGCTGGGTGCTGGCGGCAAAGAGGCAGCCAAGGCTAAAGCAACATTTGTTGATATGGACCCCCCCGACCATATGCGTCAAAGGTGAACAAATTTCTATATCCGATTAATTATATACATTCCTGACGCCTATACAGGAACATGGTCCAGCCTTTTTTCACGGCCGACTATGTCAAACAACTACAACCTTACATTCAAAAGACAGTGGATGATCTCTTGGGTGCGTTAAAGGCCAAGGGATGTGCCGATGGCCCAGTCGACTTGGTGAAAGAATTTGCGCTACCAGTTCCATCATACGTATGTTAGGCGCACAGGAGATTATAGAAGAAGTTATGAACCGCTAATTTACTACTCGAAGATTATCTACACTATCCTTGGTGTACCTTTCGACGACCTGGATTACCTTACCAGGCAGAACGCTATAAGAACAAACGGAAGTTCGACAGCACGCGAAGCTTCATCTGCAAATCAGTATGTTAGTCCTTTAACACTATAATGATCCATGAAAATAGTCATTGTTAATTCTAAATAGGGGTTTGCTTGACTACCTTACGGACTTGGTGGATCAGAGGATTCAAGAGCCTAAGGATGATTTAATTAGCAAGCTTGTTGTTGATCAAGTGAATCCTGGACTTATTGAAAAGGCTGATGCGGTACAAATAGCTTTCTTGCTTCTTGTGGCCGGAAATGCTACCATGGTGAATATGATTGCTCTTGTATGTAACCCTCCAACTCCGTACTCAGCTCTGTTGCCTGATCTCAACTGCAAATTAGGGAGTTGTAACATTGCTTCAGCATCCAAAGCAGCTTACACAATTGAAAGCCGACCCATCGCTTGCCTCTGCATTTGTTGAAGAGCTTTGCCGATACCACACCGCTTCTGCGCTGGCTATTAGACGTACAGCTAAAGTTGATATTGAGATCGGTGGTCAGGTATCATCACCCTATCAACTTGTGATCTTTGGCTTGTCTTAGCGCTAACATTTGGGGTGCGAAACAGCTAATTAAAGCTAATGAAGGTATTATTGCTTCTAACCAGTCCGCCAACAGGGATGAGGACATATTCATGAACCCAGATGAATTCAATATGAATCGGAAATGGCCTGCTGAGGACCCTCTAGGATTTGGGTATGGTGATCATCGTTGTATTGCTGAAATTCTTGCAAAAGCTGAGCTGTCAACTGTGTTCTGTGAGCCCCACCTTACTTAGTTATGATACGCCATGCACTAATGCAGTTATACAGCCACACTCGTCCGAGAGCTGCCTAATCTCAAACTAGCAGTGCCTGTTAGTAGAATCAATTTCACTCCGCTGCACAAAGATGTTGGAATTGAAGACCTACCAGTGATGTTCTAATCCAGCATTTAATTAGAACATGACTTATTCAGTATTAGCCATTAACACTAATTATTTTATTTCTACATTAAATTATCACTGAGACTTGCGAAACATTCAAGAAATTCCAGTTGTGCACACTCTAAACAATCGCTTTTATAGAGCCCGAATTGCCTTTTGGGATAAATTGAGTTGTGTGAGCGATTTCATATCTAATAAATATCTTAGGAGAACAACTTTATCCTATATATATACTTTCCAAAATATCTAGAATCATCAAGTATTAACCAAAATTTAATTGGCCTGTATAGATGATAAGAAAGCCCAGAATATTCGTTGCTCTATTTGTTTCAATTGGTAAATACCCTACACTAATTTATCATTATTACACAAGTCATTTCAACAACATTTGCCTGCTTAAATTACGCCTTGCAATGAGTATTTTGATTGCCAATTTTTTTTTTAATAAATATGGAGTTGGTCGGCGATTTATGTAACATTATGGATGGTTTATGCTTCGGAATAGGTTTTGAGCATATTTCCTATTATTGATGGAAAGCTACACCCTCTGTCTAAGCATGATGAAGGGGTAATACAAAAGTGGAAGTACTCTTTGAACGGATGTAATATATGGTATGAGTTTTCCTAAATTTACTGATTAGGGAAACAAACAGGTAAACATATAACGAAATTACCACCCCCGAATAGCGTAGAACACCCGCGCACCCCGATAATAGCCTTTGTCACCCAGCTGTCTGTATATTGTTATCTTAGATGCCCATTACGGACAAGTATACAACTAGCTGTCCAACTAAATCCTTGTAACTCCCCATATAGGGAACCCTTGTGATGCTACATGTAGAGGGCCTAAGGCGTTCTAGCCCAGATACCTCAGTAGTAAGCGCTTGAGCAGTAAGTTGGAGTTCACCAGCAGCGACCAATCTTCCACATTCATTTGTTAGCTAGCTCCATTGTCAGCATCTATCTACGCGCCAGGCTACAACATATGTTGGAATAGCTGCTCAAATATCTACGTCCCAGCCTGGTAACGTCCGGTTGGAAGGTGGCATCTTCCAGCCATGCTATAAGCCCAGTATAGGTGCCGCTCGCCCTAAACCTTCATCTTCTGAAACATTGCCACCATCTCTTCCAATGCCCGCGATCTAGCTTCGAGATCCTGCTTTCGGCGCTCGGCCAATTACCTGGCCTCAGCGACATTGATGTCCTACAATTTACTTAGATCTGCCCTGCACACGTCGTTATCCTCTTGGTTCTTCCTTGCCTCAGCTAACTTTTCCTTAAACTTTTCGGCCTCCTTTCCAGCATCTTGTATGCAATCTGTGACTTCAAGATGGACATTCACCTCGACGGAAACAAGAAAGACTGCGCAACTAGCTGGGCTGGCGCTTCCAACTTGCAGAATGCTAATACTCACTGGCGTCTTGCCACTGAATGACTTGATCGCGGAAAGTTGAGCCGACGCTGTGTCATGTGATGTTTGACTGAGAGGTATGATATAAGCCACTCCTTTATCCTTAACAACATAGTCCGCCAAGAGGGAACGGAAGCCTCTCGAGCAGCCCAGTACAAGCTCATAGGCTACCTCGGATTTCGGATCATGGAAGGAGTCCTCGAATTCTGGATACCTGGAGATTGAAATTGAAGATGTGTCATCGCCTGCTCTGCATGGTAGTCGCTGCCAAAGCTCTTCAGTTAGGAAGGGCATGAATGGGGACACAAGTCGTAGGCCAGAGTCGAGTGTGGTATGCAGTGTGTCCATGGCTGAACGAGCTTCATCGGGTGCGCCACCGGAGATTATAAACTTGGAATTCTCAATATAGACGTCAAACGGTTCATCGTACAAGAACTAGTAACTAATCTTGGTCGATTTTGCGAATTCCCGCTCCTCGAGTGCCTGATTGATTCGTTTCGCGGCAGAATTCGTCTTCGTCAAAATCCATCTCTCAGGCAGACTCTCCTTTCCTGGCAGAGCACCGATCTCACGAGGGATAAATCATTGCCAAGCTTGCCAAGGACGTACTTGGTGGCCTGGTGGATCTTTTTGCAAAATTTTCTGTAGCCGTGCATCGTCTTGATGTCGAAGTTGATGTCGCCGCCGGATGACTGTGTGTAGTTGACAAGCGAGAACCGCAAGGCATCGGCCTCAATGTCGGGAATGCCTTGCGGGAAGGCCTTCTTCTGGTATTTTTCAGCATTCTTGATCTCGCTTTGCGCTAGGTTACCCTGTTGTAGCTTTTGGTGCAGGCAATCGATACTAATGTCGTCAATTATGTCGATCGGGTCAACGACATTGCCGAGTGACTTCGACATCTTTCGACCTTCGCTATCGCGAATCAAGCCATGACAGTAGACCTCAGTAAAAGGTACTTTCCAAGTCAATTTTAGAGGAAATAATAATCATACGGCTGACCCAGAATGGGATGATGCCCCAACCAGTTTCCAAAGTGGTGTTTGGGAAATATTTTTCAACATCTGCCGTCTTATCTGGCCATCCGAGGGTGCTAAATGGCCAAAGTGCAGAGCTGAACCAGGTGTCCAAGACATCCTCATCACGCTTAAGCGTCAACTTCTTGCCTGGGAACCTTTGCTCTGCTTTTTCCTGAGCCTCATGTCCTGTTCTGCCACACACCCAGAATCTGCCATCAGCATCATCACTGCTTTTTCGCCCTCGATACTGACGAAGTATGCTGGTACCTGATGGCCCCACAGCTATCTTGATAGGCACCAGTCCTCGAGGTTTCGCACCCACTGTAGCTATGATTGCTTTTGTACCTCTGGCCGGATGACCAACTCACCAGTCTCAACCACCGCAACGGCGGGGTTTGTCATCAACTCTATCTTCATCCACCATTGGGGTTTGAGAAGCGGCTCAACGATAGCTCCTGATCGGCTACATATCGGGACAGTCATTTTATTCGGCCCTGGTTTCACATAGAGGCCAAGATTCTTGAACTCCTCAATAACACGATATCTTGCATTAAACCTCTTCTCTCCAGCGTAAGGGTCAGCGTTGCTGTTAAGAGTACCGTCTTCGTTGAGGATATTGATGAAAGGTAGGCTATGTTTCTTACCGAGATTGAAAATGGGCGGGTGTTAGCTTGACTGCGCCAGTACCAAACTCTCTTTCAATGTATTTGTCGGCAATAATCCTTAACATTCTACCGAGTATAATTGGGTGAATTGCAGTCTTGCCTATAAAATCTTTGTACCGATCATCCTGAGGATGCACGGCAATACCAGTGTCGCCCAACATCGTCTGGGGCCTTGTTGTTGCAACTTCTATCGTCTGGTCGGAGCCCTCGATCTGATATTTAAAATACGTGAGTGTTCCAAATTCATCTTTCTGTCATAGCCTGGCGCGCCAATCTTCGTCGTCCCGTCAAGCTCTTTCTGGTCGACTTCCAGGGTGGATAAAGCTGTGGAGAGGCGACACGACCGATGCACCAGTTTGTTGATGTTCTGCCGATAGTCCTCCTCCCAGTCCTGGCATACTTGGACGAGTTCCTCTCGACTGAAATCTTGTCTCTTGGGCTTGCCATTTATCGGATTTTTGGCGAGCTGCTTCTCAACGACAGCCTGGGTCGCAGTGCCTGCATGATCGCAGCCAGGGATGAAGAAGGTTGAGAACTGTCGCATACGATGCCACCTGATGAGGGTGTCTTCCAGCGAGAGTGCTAGGGAGTGTCCGATATGTAGCTTCCCCGTCACCTACGCCAGGCGGTAGCAGATTACCACTGCACCAATGGATCCACGAATACATAAGTTAGGCGGCGACATGGCAATGACATATTTACCTTTCGGCTTCAGGCTGCCGTCCTTCTCTGTTTGAGGATTAAACAAACCCTGGTTCTCCCAGAAGCTGTACCACGCAGATTCGACAACCTTAGGCAAATAAGCCTTGTGAAAGTCGTCATCCAATGGCTTCAGAATCTTTCAATGTCCAGCAGGTGTCTCCTCAACCCAATCCTTGGCCGTGACCGTAGGAGCACCCTGCTTCCTGGCTTTCTTGTCTGATACCTGTTGTGACTTCTGCTTCTGCTTGAATTTCTCGATCTTCAGCCGCTGCTTCTCGCTTATGGGCTTCTCGGAGGCCTGTGTTGAAGACATCCTGGACTTTGTTCTCTTATGATTTATGTGTGTAGAAACAACTGGCTGAGACCACTGCCTCTCATGGATCCCATATATTCAAGAACCAGAATAGACATTGACATAATTCCCAATTATTTTAATTTCTTAGCTATCCAAATTGACTTATGGCTGTAATTAACCGTTCTTTTCTATTTCAGTGCGCGCTTGGAACAAGGCTATACCTAAGACACAAATATATGCGCGCACATATATTTTTTTTCCTTTCTATTTTCAACCTAAATCATTTATCAGCACGCATGCCCTATAAATAGAGAAATACTATTAGGTCCATTATTCATGGGTGTAACTATTTCGCCTCAATACTTCTGTTTGAACTATGTTGGTGGTGCTGCGTGGGCGAATAAACGCAGATAAGCAAGCAGAAAATGCCAAGATATTTCAACTATTGATTCTACTAGGAATGCATTCCTATAATTGCTAGGCATTCACCCTCAAGCTTTTACGCATCCCAATGGATCTTTAAACCCCAAAGAGTTCAAGGCTAGTCTCAAGAGAAGCACGCCAGCTCGGCACGTTTTCCGCTTTTTGACCCCGGGGGCATACTTCCACAATTGCGCGCAGGTAGTTGACTGCCTCCTGCATCACCTTCTGGAGCGCTGAGCTGGGCTTTGTCTCATCTAAGAGTGATACTAACCCTCGTGCAATGCAACGCTCTTCAAAAAGTTTGCCAACACGATCCCGTTCCACTCTGGCATCTTGAGAGTACTGACCATTCCAAAGAAACGCCTTAACAGGATCCCATCGGGGCGCGGGCACGACACCAGAGAACTCCCAGTCTAAAATACCAGTAATATGGCCATTCACCTCATCGCACATAATATTCCCAAAGTGCAGATCCTTATGAGCCAGAAAATACCTAGTATTATTGAGTTCGGAAGATTCGTATATCCTATCTACAAAGGCATCAAGACGTGGGAGGAGGTCTCGCATCCCTTCTAGCGACGGGTGAAGACGAATCGCGTGCTGATAAACACGTACCATCGCGGTGATGTAATCAGTATAAGAGGTATAGGGGCCGCTAATGTTGAGAGTCTGCACCGACTCCGAATTAGGCCAGTATTCGGACACATCAGGCCCATGCCAGAACGTCTCCTCAATCACAGGGCCTGGAATAACATTTTCGTTGCGGTCAAATTGAAGGCCAGAAACACACTGCCAAGAAATTGTATGCATTTGGCGTATTATGTCGACCATCTGACCAATGATATGGTCCAGCAGCTCTGGTGTGAGACGATCGTATATTTCACTCACTGTAACGCCAGGGAGTCGTTGCAAGAGGGTGAACTCATGACCTAACGGGTTATTGGTGCTGGCATCAAAGCGTACCACTTCGGCTACAGGCAGTCGAGTATTCTGTCGTACCCAGGTCATCACCGCAACTTCGTTAATAGTTTTGATGCGGGGTAGGTGGTGCCCAGAGATACGTAGAATGAGCTGAATGCAATCATTATTGGCCGGCAGCGGCAACGTTGGGGAAATAGCGGCCGCCGCTTCCGAAGGAAAGGAAAGAATATAGATGGAATGGTACTCGGCCGCGGTGGAAAATGAAGATACCGATTGAGGTGATGGTAGATCGATAGACGCGATGAGAGATCGGATGGCATCCTCTGAAATAGCTGGCGGAAGGTGTCTTTTGGGAGTACCCATCTTGAACAGACGCGATTTATGCGACGTATTTTCGGGGATTTATAGGGAAGGCAGTGGAAAAATACCAAGACTCTAAATAGCTAATGCATCAAGAGAAAATGCAAACTACTGAAAACAATTGGTCTTTATTCTCGTGATTGATTTTTAGTATCGGGGGGTTGGCAAAACTATTAGATTATTTGTTGGATCGGCAGCCTGCTTATTTCTTCTACTGTACTCCGTGCCTAGCCAAAAGCCCACATAGTGCGCATGGACACGCCAGCGCTGCGCTTTTTTGCCCTTAGTCTATAATGCTGAGCTCTCAAGTCACCACGTTTTATAATAGTGCTGCAATTTTCAATTTTTAATTAAAATTATAATTATAGAGATATATATAGTGTGCTTAGTGAAAGCTTACCGATACACTATACGTACCCAACATAAGTTAACAGTATAAACAGGATTTGAGTTTTTATTTTATAAATTTTACAACCTTTTTAAACAATGAACCCTTTTGCACCATTTGTTTATAATTCAACCCTGATATACTCTCTGGTCTAAAATTGCTACGAGCTCTTTATCTAAGGGCTATTAGTACGCCGCAGCATACTGTATGAAAAAATGCCCCTACCTTCGGCACTTGAGGACCTTTTATACACAAAGCAATTCTGGAGTGAATATTTTGATCTGGAATTTCTTGGGACGGGACTCTGGGACTACGATGGACGCATGGTGATTAATATGCCTGTGAGTGAAGGCTATAGCCTTGACCTGGTTTTCTACCAGCCGCATGCCAATGAGACGTCTCTCTATTTGAACTCCCCCTCATTCCAAGAATCAGTAAATATTGCCAGCACAGGTTTCTGCAGCTACCCACCTGTGTTCCGTTGGAGCGAACTCCAGCTTATCAGCCGCGCTATCGCTGCGCGTGACCCGTCAACGTTTACAAACCAGGATCTAGCATTTATGCTGCTTGTGCGATTCACACCACTCTGTGTGGGCGATTCCATGAACACTGTCATAGCAACTATCCACACATTCCTATCCTCTGTGGGTTTCGAATTCAAGGAGATCCGACATGTTCTCAGAACTATCGACCACCGTAGCGCCGGTTTTAGATGGCGATTTGACGAGATTATCAACAGCTGGGTGCTACAGAGATACCGTAGTTATACCTGTGGCCATAGTCTACATACACATCGCTCAACGGATAATAAAGACTTCCCGTTTGAGGTGTGGCCGCAATTCCTATCCGTTGCGGAAGAAACGATTCGTACCTCTACAGATATTGGTGTTTCAAGGGCCTTACAGAGCACAATTATGAGTTCTTTGCCCGACTATCAATTGTCAACACAGTACGGCGTCTATCTAGCTATACCGCTAGGCATATCACCACGTCCTCTCTTTCCTAATGCACAGGTCTGTCTAAATATGGCCCTGAATCGTATTCTAGAGGATCTGGATCTAGGCTGCTCGAGATATTCTGGTTCATCTCGTTCTATTGAAAAAGAGGAGGTCCGATTCGAAATACAAATGTATGGAGAGTTTGAGCAGTGCCAGCGAGTGTTGCGTCAGACACTCTGGTGGCAGGCGGCTCCAGAGGAGTCTCTTTTGAGTGATTT
The DNA here is from genome assembly GCA_003012085.1 of Trichoderma brevicompactum. Lineage (NCBI taxonomy): Eukaryota > Fungi > Ascomycota > Sordariomycetes > Hypocreales > Hypocreaceae > Trichoderma > Trichoderma brevicompactum. Next base: position 9,586 of record PXNZ01000636.1, on the reverse strand, counting down.
GAATTATTCACGCTCCTCGAGACTACATCTGTTGAAACCAAAGCCCGAGGAGCCGCGGAATGATAGCGTTCGGTTTCATATCGTGTTCGGAAAGCTTGGAGCTTTATCCAATCGACCCATAATTCACCCAATGCAAGTTAGTCCTTGCAATGAACTTTTCCAGTCAGCCTTGGATGAATGCGAGGCGCCTTACGATGTGGAGGGCTGGCGAACGCTGAGAACTACTGATGGTGGTGAAATATCTGTGTGCGTTTCTCAGTTTTCGATATTTCAAAAAGAGGATCTTACCACAGTAACAATCCGAAAATTAACCTCAAACATTGCTGAGTTCCTCTTTCGAATGCTAGTGACGGGGAATTTGGTACTATTTCCAGCATTGCTTACAGCTATTGAGGGTGAATCATATCCCTTGAAGGTGCTTAAATCCGAGCATGAACTTTTGCAAATACTGAGTGACGGGCCATACAAGTGGTGGTGCAATTGGACAAAGGACGCATAAATAATGACGCATACCAATTTAAGATAGCATCACAAGAGGTAGCTCTTTGGGTTCTCAATAGAAAGCGCTTCGACTGTGATAATACAACCCGACTTTTAAATCCCCCCCCTATATATATATATATGTCATGTTAGAGCCCTTTGTCTTGGGTTTGGAGTTGCAATAATACAATTCATAGAGAGAAGCATGCCTAGACAATATGCCGAACGCTTTCGGGAAACTAGACAGCAAAGAAGAGGTAAGATTCGGGATTGTAAGACACTGAAAATTGGTTGCAATCTTACAGCTAGGTGCTAGGTGGCCACTTTGTATCTACTTTTTAATAATTGAAGAAAAACCGCTTAATTATTTTATAGTGACCTAAAATAGCGATAGCAAGCTGTCTACATAGCAGCATACTTGTCATCTGACACGAATATAGACCTCACCAAAAGCTCTGTTGCTTTTCAACACTAATATTAACGAAACTCATATACTATAAGTCCCATTAGACCCTTCACGCAGAATTTACAAATGGCCACGAAACGCCTTTAGCTTACAGCACCTGTAAAGTATCAATAAGACGTTCTAATTATCTTTGTATAGCGCAATTATGAGGGAGCGTATGTTATGTTACGTGCGTAAGCACGGCCCTCTATTTTGGTAGTAAAGCTATGCTTCCTCAAATTTGAACATGTGTCCCGCGATTCTGGTCTTTGTTATACACTTAAGGGTTATACAATATGGAGACTGCCTTAAAGAAATAAAAGAAAACCCCTTAAAGAAATAAGACAAGATAGAAATGAAATTGTTTCTATAACTTCATTAATACATCATAAAGGAATCTTACAGAAACTTACCATAACTATAACCAGCACAGCTTACAGTTTGCTCCTGAGGCACTGGCGGTAGAAAATATACCCTTCTATTTATTGTAGAGACATTAATAATGAAGTAAGCAAAGCAATCTCATGTCAATTTTGTACAACTTTCAATTGTTCTTTCTCCTCTGAAAATAATGCCTTCCCAAAGGCCGCGCAGTTCAAGCCTGGACTCCTCAGTCATTTATATTCACTCTCGATTACGAACACTTCCCCGACAAGTTTAATTTCTTGAACTCGAAATCTTCCTATATTCTAATCCAAAGACAGGGAGCAGTAGTATATATTGAAAGTTTTCCAACTGTGACTGTACACGGTCTCTGGTCGGCCGATTTGAGGGCCCAGAGCCGGGTTATAGATTAGCGAAGCCTAATGTTAGTTGTATAATACTGTAAACGTTCCCATTGCCCCATAGATCCAATGTCCCCGACACCTTGTATCACTTCATATTATATGTACAAAATTAAAACCGCTATTACTATTATTATTTAAAAAAATTTATGTATTTCTGTCAAGCCATTTGAATTTATTTTTTTTGACATGCTTTTTTTGGTAAATAAACATTTTAACTCATCGTTATAGTGTAGATAGAGGCCTAATTATTGAAATACTAGTATTACCATCTATCAAAGAGATAAATTAAAAAAGCTGTTGCTTAAATATTGGGATATAGCTGCTTAGAATAACCATGCTTAATGTAAATATCTCTTGCTCAACGCGCAAGAACTAAATGGCCGGTGGGATAGTAGACTTGGAAAAATTGCGCTATTAATAATGTGCTAATTTGTATTGATAACTGCAATCCGAATATCAAGTGGGATGCGGGCCACTATACAACGTAGTACAAACGTAATACTTAATATTTCCGAGTAGGACATTATAAATGTGAACAAATCCGGTATTTCCGTAGTCGGCCTCTACTAAATAAATCACTGTCACAATTCATTGGACTTACACAGAAAGTACTCAAGTTTGACAAAGCGGTAGTAGAGTCATCCATAAGATCATAACTAAGCTTCGACAGGATCCTAATTACATAAAACTGACATAATATATGGGGTGACGATGAATTATTGTCAACCCAATATTCTAGATATATAGCTGATACATAAACCATCTAGATTGCAGCAAAATAGAGCATTACTTTCTCACAATATCATTTTATAGTCATTCAATACGTTCAATCGTTGATTTAATACAATGTCTTTGGTTTGCGTTATTGGTTCCACTGGCATCCAGGGCGGCTCTGTGATCCAAGCTTTACTTAATAATCCTAAATGGAAAGTACGGGGTCTCACGCGAAACACCAGTAGCAAAAGCGCATCGCGGCTCCGGGAAAAGGTGCAGAACGAAGCATTGATGGCTTGAAAATACTAAATGTATCTTATAGCTAATAATATATCATCAGGGTGTAGAGATTGTCAATGCGGACGTGAATGATGAGATCAGCCTTGTGAAGGCTTTCCAAGTAGGTTACCCATTTCTGTAACACAATATCAAGGCTGGCATTGTGGACAATTAGGGAGCGGCTGCCACATTGGCCGTAACAGCGTTTTGGTATATAATATACGTTATCTGCAGAGCACAACTGACCTTGAATTGTAGGGAGTCTATCCCCAAACTGGGGCGCAACGGGGCTGGACAAGAAGAGAAGCAACAAATCATGAATATTGCGAATGCTGCGGCTCGTACACCAACATTGAAACACTTCATATTGAGTTCTCTTCCATCACCAGAAAAAATGTCCAAGGGCAGGTTTCCTGTCCCGCACTTCGACTACAAAGATGACGGATTCATTTGGATCCAGCAAAATCTCCCAGATCTCGCTCGAAAGATGACTGCCATTTGGGTCGGCTGGTACTCGTTGAACATGTTAAATAGCCCTATGTTTATGCCAGTACAACTTGTGAGTTCATGCATTATATCTTCGTATAACGTCTAAACAAAATATTCTATTGTCTAGTCCTGTTTTCTAACATAGAGAGACTCTGCTTTATCGATCTAGCCAATTTCTCAATCATATATATGGATGCAACCCAGCAGTCCTGATGCTATTTTATCGATTTCTGGGGATACAGAAATCAATACTGGGATTGTAGTGGAAGGTATTCTAGAGGCTGCTGACAAGGCATATGGCAAGACAGTCTTATCTATAACTGATAAGATGACATTCACGGAGGCTCTTGCGATCTGGCAAAGAGTCACTGGAAAGAATGCCGCTGTAGTGCCTGTATCGGATGAAATATTTGCTCAGCTATGGGGGGCCTTCGGTGAGGAGATTGCCACTCAATTCCGATGGAGCGAGCAGTACGATGAATGGACTGAATATACTCCAGAGGGGGTGGAGTTTGTCACACTTGAAGAATTAGGTTTGAAGGGTAAGCTTGTTAACTTCGAGAGCTACCTTAAAAGAGTCTGTTCTTGATTGAAATAGCAAACTTTACTCAGAGTTAGAAATTTGAAGCATCTTAACTATATAGCATCTTTACTATATAATGTTTCAGTTCTGATTATCGATGGTTAGAGTCTATTGTGATGGAAATACGTAAATAGAAATCGATGACATTGAAAATGTCTTTAGTAATCCGATGGCAAAAGTAGGGTGTGGGGCTTCTTATATATATAATGCCTAGGAGATTCACATGCATATCGGACCGGGGCTATCCGTAGGCCGACAGCTATTGTATTTCGAGGAATGAGCAAGCAAAACTCAAATCTCCATACCTACAGAGTAACGGAGCAATCCAACATACACTCTGTTTGGATCCGGGGGAGACGTTTACATAAACAAGCCAAATCTATACTGCCGTATGGATATTTCAATAGCACAAGCTGCGGGGCCTCTTGAGACATCTCAGAGAGAGACATTATAATGAGGACGATTATAATTAAACAGTCTCAAACAGTTGCTAAGCATAATTATTTAGATATATGACGCCGGTCCACATTTTGGCCTACAGCTACTACAAAAGACTTCCTGTCCCCTTAGCAATGAAGTCACGAGGCGCTGCGATTATCAAATGCGCTAAATCAGCGAACGAGATATGTCCTTGTTGTCTCAGGAAATTCAACCAGCCCTTTACCAGCGACAAATGTTGCGTTCCAATGTCCCGTTACAGTACCCTCTGCTAACTGTAAATAGATTTCCGCGTGCGCGCTCGCCGTCACGCCTTTGCTCATTGCTAAACCTTCTGGGGTGCGTTCATCCGCATAATAGAACCTGGTTCGCCTGGTCAGCTGCCAAATGTGTTGTCTATTGTGGACAGTTCCATAGGTATGGGAGACACCAACCTATAGCCTTTATTTTTGAATAATTCAGCTGCCATGCCTATCCACGCAGATGCAGCACTCTTTCCCATTGCTAGAGTGGTCAATGCTGGCACTGGTTTTATAACAGTATTAAGCCAATTGCCAGAGTAGATGTACGCCTTATGAAGATTCTTATCTAGCCTCTCGAAACCGACTACGGCTTCTCGTGCCGCTATATAAGGCGAAGTATTCATTAAGTGCATGTCGAATTCAATCGCAGCAGGATCGACTGTCAGGAGGTTATTCGGATCTGACGGTAGTGATAGCGAGCCTGCATTGTAGACAACAATGTTAGGGTCCCCAAGCTTTTGTCGCACAACGGTAAAGATTGAAGGTATGGTTTCCGGTTTTGTGAGATCAGCGCCAATACGCAAGAACCTTTCCTGCTCAAGACCGCCCTCTGGCGCGTTGCGAGATACCAACGCAACTTTGTATCCGGTATTGACAAAGGTCTTGGCTAAGGCCTGGCCAATATTTGGACCTGCACCCAATACAAGAACAATTCCTTTTTGTAGGGACATCGTGTTCATCTCTTAGTAAGTTTTTGAACTTCTCTCTGTCTCATTGCCTCGACAGCCCGTTGATGGGGTATCATTGCTTTCATAAATAGTCAATATTCATTCTATAACGTATACTGCCATTTAATTGATTTCTAAGCCAAAATCAATCAACACTAATATCTTTTGCAAGAGGAGCATCTCGCTCCGGAGGCCAAGCCAAAGCGTTCCGGAGTGACGGAGTTACACGGAGCTACGGATTTATATAATCATGCGCTAAAGCAACTTCTCGAGCCGAATATTTCGATCCCCATTTTTCAGTCAGTGCCTGACATTTTATTCGTGTAGTCTTTGGAGAGCTACGAACAACGTGATATCATTAACAACTCTGACTTTGACACCCAAGATACACCGCAGCTGGTACATGCTAACACAGAGGCTTCCTAGGGTGTATTAAGTCAGGTAAACCATTGACTTGAGATTCGCATGTGTCCCCGCAGATCATTTTAATACTTTCTTGTTTCACAAGGAATCAACTCCTCCGCTATGAAAAATATAGAGAAGGCATGCGAAGAATGCCGGTCTCGCAAAATTCGTTGTAACGGCAATGAGCCGTGTCAGGGGTGTCAAACCCACCAGAGACAGTGTGTTTATCGTGCCAGGATCAGGAATCGGCGTATACGCAAGCGCCAGCCTTCTCACACATTGCCCGAAACAGAAAAGAGCCAGAGAGTATCTTCTGGAGAGAATGACGATTGGACTGGCGACAATGAAATTAAGAGGAGCAGGGGGGTTCCACGTTCATAGTGTTGCCGCCATCCCAGTTTCTTCTTCTATAGTTCAATTACATTACGGGCCATCATCAAATTTTGCCATGCTGCACTCCATACACCGTCAAATTATTGGTATACAGCCAACTTTGGGGTATCGCGAAGAGGTTGCACAAGTTGGTCCGGGGCTAAATCTCTTCCATAATCAAGCGCTTTTCTTCGGCAGGCAAGCAGAAACCACTCCATTACCAAATATTCGTGGTCATTCCGCTATGTTTCTGAAAGAAGAACTCACTAGTCGAATCCTGGAAAGGTATATATCATCATATTGGCACCTATTACCAATCATAAGCAAAGAAGAGTTTCGACGACGCCTGGTTGGTATCCAATCTAACCCTGGGGTATTATCATTTGCCTCGCCAGAAAACGTAGTAATTGTCCTAGCTATGGCTATTGGAGCATCTATGCTAGAAGAGGAGGCAGTAGCGGAATACCTGTTCCAAGAAGTTAAACAGGCAATCGCCATGTTTGATGAGTTAGTCAACTTACAGACAATTCATATATCACTGCTATTGATAAGTGTTTGTTTGAACCGCTAGCCTTTTTAGATGCTAACTGCCTCATTAAGCGCAGTTCCATCTTGAGAGAGCGAATCCCCATTCGGCATTCATATCGGTCGGAATAGCTGCGAGAAAAGCCGTTGCAGCCGGATTACATAGAGGAATCAGCATTCGTGGCCACTCACAGGATACTAAGCAACGTCGTCTCACATTTTGGTGTCTCTACATATTAGAAACGTAAGTTCAGACTTATATGGATTTGGTTGATTTAATATTTCTGGATATTTATATATTTGTATTAGTTGGATATGCTATTGTCTCGGGCGTCCAACATCTGCCGCCGACCCTGGCAAGGGCCTACCTGTACCACCAGAAGAGAAGCTCATCGTGGCGCTTGTCGAGCTATCACGAATTGTGTCTCAATGTGTAGCTCGTATATACACTCACAATCACCATTCCCTTTCAGGTTTATGGTACGCTGCGAAAGAGATTCGATCAGATCTAAATAAGTTCGCCGAAGAGCAGCAGAAAGAGATTTGTTTTGATATCAATGGAAGCCCTCGTACCGGAGAATGTGGCTTTTGCCAAACTGCGATTTCGATGAGTATGAAAAGGTTCCCATTAATAGGAAGCCACTAATTATTGGAACTGTTCTCAGTGTATCGCCATGTTCAGCTGTTGACATTTCGACCCTTCCTCGTATTAAGAGCCAAATTAACATCCGATCCTGCTGTCATCAAAATAATGTGCCGTCTTGGTTGGATACTGCTTGCGGCCATTGCATTGATGCAGCTCGGTATGCCATTAGCTTTCTCATACAAGCCTATAAGCTAAATTCGCTTTGCAGAGTACGTTTACGCTGCTAAACATCTACGCAATGGGGCTAATTGCTAACTCAGTATCCGAATAGGGAATGAAATACAACGACCTTTTCCTCGAAGGGGCATGCTATGTTTTGGGATTTGACATGCTGCAGGATAAGTCAAGATATGAATACCATCTGCCTTTAATGCAAGAGACTCTAGAATGCCTGGCAAGAGTCATTCCAAGGACAAACGAAGGACCTTCTCAATCTCACATTCTTCTCAAAGGGATTGAGCGTATCATTTCCACAGCAGCGCTAAATAATTCGCCTATCTGCGATGACTCTGAGCCTATAGAGCTTGCTAAGGATAATACAACAGAGTCAAACGCCACACTCGGCTTAAGAACAAACTTCGGTGACCCTAGCTTGGCCATTCAATCACCAGCGATACTAGCTTCTTTCAATGCAAATGGTTTCAGACCGCATTTTGCACATTTCCAGGCATCAGTTGAGCAGACGTTTTATGACACTACGTCGGGCGCAGAATGGGGTCTGAAAGCTGATGAAATGGAAACGATGTTACCAATCAATCCATATAGCTCTATTATTGATACTCAGCTACTAGGTCAAAATGAATCTGAAGAATCGATATAATATCGCTCAAGATATCGCTCAAGAGAGGAACTAGTCAAAGAGAGCTTCTCATGCATTCAACTTGATGGATATATTTGCTCATGCTGTAGAGACTGGACGAAGAAATTCATGCTGGGATGCAAATTTAAGTTGTTAAGAAAGCCACCAAAGGGTATCAAATATTCGATGAGCGGCCTTATGCTAAGGTAGTCATATGGTAGATGAATATTAATCGATATATCAACTTAACTTGACAATATGATGATTTATCAGGCAGCTTGGTAAGGATAGTTTGCCATAATCAATAGCCGCATCATAACAGCGTTCTACAGGTATAAGGTGATATGATATTTGCTCGATGTTGTTCCCCAAATCTTCCTAATATCCTTCTCAGCATCGTTAAATTAAATATGTGAGGAAAAGAATGTATTCAGTATTATGTGGATGCACAATGTAAATTTTATTTAAGTAAATAATTAACCAAATAGCCAATGCATTGTATGGCGGATGTATTAAAGCTCATTGGTAAGCAGTTATTCATCCTGCTTCCAATATTGTCTATGTTGTGAATAGAGCAACAGTTTCAGGGAAAGGTCCCGTGTTGTCATTCTGCAATGCAATGTCTGCACCACCCACCGTTATCATTGCTACCGAGCCAACTGTGTTGAGGTTATACACCTTCACATTGCTGGATCCCGATGTTTGTACGCCGCCGTCGTCAACACCAAAAATTTGAGTTTGACAATTGTCCACACCGACGTCTGAGCAGGTGGTGTTGTGATCATTGAAGAACGAGTATAATCCCGCACCATAGCAAAGAATGTTAGTTGTGTTGAGGATTCGCAAAGCCCAGGCATCATTGCAGGTTCCGCTGGTGCGATCCGAACAGAAGGAGGCAAAATCTGGATCGGTAGAAATGTTCAAAAACGATTTGAATTCAGCAGCATTAGGATGGGGTTGGTAATAAGGTGTCTCTGTTTGGATGAAACCCATAAAAATATTTTGCGTATTGGAGAACTCATACTGGTACAAAGCGTTGTGTTCAACAGCAGTACCCCATCTGCAAATTATGAATTAGTGTTCCTGGCACGCTATAAATATTTTGCGTTGGAGCGAAATTGCCATTTAGATCGGAAAGCATCACTTACAGCCAAATATTTCCGGCAGTGCTTTCTACTAAAAGGCCACGGAGGCTATATACATCAACCATGGTTAAATTTGGATCTTCAATATCATGGTCTGAAGCCCACAGCCAGTTGTTCTCCATGTATAATCCCTGCGCGCTGGGTGTGACATGCATCATTTGATAAGCAGCCAAGCAATTCTGGTTGATGGTATTACTACCACTGCTCGTGGGGCAATTGGAGAGCTGCAGGTCGCTACCCTTAAAGCCGCCAATCCTGACATGCACATCCCATAAGCCTGAGGGATTGGATGCTGTACTTGCAAGATTGTATTGGATCGCAATTGCCCCGACTGTAGGGCCTTGTGTGCTAACAACCATGTTAGACCATTCAATCTGGCCATACTGCCCTGGTGAGCCAATCTGAACAATTGGCTGTGGTGACCCCGCGTCGGAGAAAAAAGGTCCAGAGCCCATTATATTTGCATATGCCTCGCCTATGATCCGCGCCCCAGGAGGAATTGTGATAG
>PXNZ01000635.1:0-13224 GCA_003012085.1 Trichoderma brevicompactum | reverse complement strand
GGGATGGAGGGGGAGGGAGGGGGAACTGCGACAGCGCCAGCGCCAGCACCAAGCACCAAGCAACACCCGCGCTGTTTTGGGCAGCGCAAAGTACAGCGCAGTACCGGCGCCAGACGGGGCATCGGACGGGGCATTGTACAGCGACCTCCAGGGCCTCGGGCGACGCCTGCGACGAGCCAGGCACTGGCGTCTTGTACCTCTGGCGCTGGATCGCGCAGGGCGGGTACAAGGCGCAACCCGGCCACCCGCGCAGACCCTCCACCCACCTCTCAGACGCGACACAGCGCTGCGCTGGCCACCGACGCTACCAAGTGCCTCCAGCGGGGGTCCCGTCAGCGGAAGAGGGGCGAAGCTCGGCCCCTCCAACGCCTGAAATGGCGCTGGCTTTGGCGCTGGCACCGTCGCTGTAGGGGGAGGGGGGGCGCAAGGGCGGTACCTCTGGGTACGCAAAACGCTGCGCGGTCCGGGTTCAGGCCAAGTACCGGTACCTGGCCGTGAGCTTGTGCGCCTCGCCCCGCCATTGGCCCGTCGGTGGCTCGCAGCTCTCGGGGCTCAAGGCTCTGGTTGCCGGAGTCACACGCTTGCCCGCGATAGCTCCAGCACTAGCTCGCAACTGACACCACCAGAGCTTTTTTGCCGTGCCAATGCCTCCATGCCGGTGTCCATTTTGCTGCTAGTAGTGCTATTACTTAGCAGCTCTCATACCTGTAATCCGTACTGCTTCGCTATACTAGAAGAGCTAGTGCGTGTCTCTAACTAAAGGGCTACAAGTAAACTGTTTTGACGGACCGCTGCTAAACCCACCCTGATACGACTCCATACCTTAAGGCGCTGTTTGAACATGCTCATCTCATCTCATCATCGTCATAGTCATCATTCTTACACAGACAGGCGTCAAGGTCGCGTCTTTTGCTCTCAGGGAACACTCGAGCCATGAGTTGGCGCAACGCGCACGCGGCACTTGGCCGGCCGATCGGGTCAGACCAGGTCAAAGGTCAGGTCAGCCAGAAAGCCTCTCTTGTCGCCCAACTACAAGGGGGGAAGACGGAAGAACGGGAATGGGACTAAAAAAGAAAGAAAGAGAAAAAAAATATGGGAAGACGCTGCCGCAAGAGATACCCTGTTGGCAACCAGAAACTTTAAAGCGGCACTGCGAAAAGCGCTGGCCTGAATGGTCTCCGTGCGCAAAAATGGGCGATGAGAGAAAAAAAAAAAAAAGAGCAACGCCTGAGTCGCGCGGGACAGCAAGGGAGAATTTCAGGCACACCCGACGCCATGCCGACCAGCATTCTCGTACGGGGTACATGGGAAATGCACCGTGCGTGGGTGTGTGGTGCTTGTATCGAGAACAGGTTGACCGGACCTGCATCCTTCCTCCGCCTGCCTATGCCCACTTGCCCCCCCGCCACTTTTTTTTTCTTTTCTTTTTTTTATGTATCTTTTCTTCTTCCTCATTAATATCCCGTGATGATGGATTCAGCTATTGAATTATTGTTGTATTAATCCATCTCCCTGTTTGCCACGGCATTATTCGCTTTTCCCAAGATTTTCGTCCCTCATGCAATGCCGCATCATCATGCCCGTCACCGCGTGTTTCAGCACATGACAAGCACGCATGCTGGCTGCTACATAATGCTCTGCTGGGCATGATTGATAGGCGCTGCACTGCTGTCCTGCTAACCTGGATAGCGCGTCGCCTGCAGCCCACGGCCATGGGCTTGGCCACCCCACCATCGGGTCTCTGGCGACAGTCGGTCAGCAACACTTGCGTCTCTTGATGCCGCTGAGCCTTGGACACGATGTGCTGGCCGCTGCTCCGTGCTACATGGATGCATCACGAGAACAGCCCTCTTCATCTATTTTGACCGGCCCCATGGCTGTTGGCCGTCTGGGCCGAGCGAGAGCCCCTCCACCCCCTCTCTTTTTCTCTCTCTCTCTCTCTCTCTTCTTCTCCTCTCGTCTCGTCTCCCCTCTGCCACAGACGCCACCAAAGCTCTGAGAGAGAAAAGTCGCCTAAAGATGGCGGGGAACACTTGTGTGCCCGGTTCGCAGTGGCTTGCTGCTGGCATCCCGCACAATGCCACCCTCCTTTTGTACATGTTACTGTACAGTAAGCTGGATCGGACGTTGTAGGGATCGGTCAGAGCCGCCGGGACGCCACGCCAGGCCTCGAGACGTGCCAAATGTGGAAAGTATCCGCCAAGGCCGCTGCTGGCTATTACCACTTTGTGAGGTGGATAAGAAACAAGTGCTACTAAGCAGCAAATGCTGCCGTCCCACTTCCAACGTCTCCCTGCCACAAGGCCGATACGCTCGCCTTGGCCCAGGCACAAGCCCGGAGCAGAGCACAGAGATGGGATGATGCCCTTATCTTTATTTGGTCCCTGTCCTCTCTTTTTCCCTCTTCTTTTGGGCGTAAATCTAGACAGATGGCGCACGTACGCCGCAAGTGTTATCAAGATCCGGCGCGCGTCATGATGTCCGTGGCGCAAAGAGGCAATTGAGCACCTGGTCTCCGCGATCCCGCTTCCACAGCATCGGAGCTGGGCTGCTCGCCCTCACACACGATGCCTGTCGCCTTGCATGTTGGCGATCCACTCTCGAAAAAAAACCCACCACGGGCGCCATGTCCGAACTTAGGAGCTGAATACGGACTACCGAGCTGCTTTGGCCGCGTCTTGAGCCATGGCTAACTGCCATCTTGGTAGCATCGAAGCCCATCCCATCCTCCAACGCATCGCACTGTATTTAGCGGTTCACACACCGCCTATTAGACACAGTCTGGGCGACGGCTATTGTCACTGCCTCGCCGCCCTCGACAGCGTTTGATTGATGACCGTTTTCATCTCAGGCACGCACTTGCACATAGTCTCCGTTATTTTGTCAAATGGGATCCCCTCTCCTATACTTACCTACTTAACTGCTACCTGTCGTATGTATGCCCGCTGTACCAATGACTCGCCGGTAAAGGCGGCGCAAAAAGACTGGTAGCTTAATCGGGGCAGATCTCACAAATCACCTTCTAGAAACGCTCCGACTCAAGCGCACCTACAGCAGCAGCGCATGCTCGCGAGGACCCTGCAGGTACCTGTACGAAGTGCTGGCATCGCTTTTGCTACAGGGGAGCATTGGCCCGCGTCATGGCTACCCGACAGATACCTGGGATCAAAGGTGCGAGGTCGCTGGCGCCAGGTACTGCAGCGCTCGCTAGCGGGCTCTGCTGGCGAGCGAATGCGATGCAGTTCTGCCTGATAGGTACTATCAAACAGTCGGTGTCTACTGCAGCGCGAGGTACTTTTCTCGTCTCGTTCCATTTCGAGATGGCCTGTATTTGTATTTGTACACGTACATGCTACAAGTACAGCACTCCGCGCAGTGCTAAGGCACATGAGTGCATACTCGTGCATTAAAGGGAGACAGGGGCAGACGCCATCGAAACCCCTTCTTCCGCCACTCTGTCCGTATTCCGTGCTTGTACACGTACGGGATGGAAATCAGCTAAGAAGCCGGGCAGGGGCCCTGCAGATGTGAGTGTACTTTGCACGGAGTAGTATGTACCGTTGCTTTTGTACACGTTTCCCCCCTCAGAGGGCAATCATGGGGTTTGTTGAATTCAGCCAGACTGGCGGTGATGGGGAATAGAGTGTCATCCAATGCACTTGTACAAGTATACAAGTCAACGCAGTAGACCGCCACTCGGCCCTCTTTGTACAATGTCTTAGTCACAGTGAGAGATTGGTCCATATGACTTTTGTTGCACGACTTTTGTTGCCAAGTGCTATTGGCCGCATTCGCATATGCTATTGGGTTAGTACTCCTCTCTCTGAGGTATAGTATTACTCAGTTACCTTAGTTTATATACTTGCCGTGGGATGGCCATGCAAAGTACGAGATAGTACTATGCGGAATAGATGTTACATGTAGTACTCTGTTAGTAGTACTACTCTGTAATATTACTATCTTTGTTCTCTCATGGCTGCAGCTCCCACTTGGTCACCCACAGCGGCTCTAGTCAGCTCTCGGCGGAAAGCGTGGGGTGCATAAAAGAAGAAGAAAAAAAAGGCTGACAAAGACAGGCTGCAACTCTTTGATCCCCTCCAAGCGAAAAGGACGGGCCCCCCTGCGAACAAAACAAAAACCCTTTCGTCTCTTGTTCTCAGATCAGACGAAACTTGTCGTGGCCGAGTGCTGGCTGAGCTACTTGCACATTATCCATGAATTTAGCAGTTTCGCGCCGCGAGTTGCAGGCCACACTAAAAAAAGCAACAAAGAACCGCTGCCTCGGTAGATTGTGATGTTGCCCCATCCGCGCGCCGCCGGGTAGGGGGAAAATGGGGTCTTCTTTTGAGGAAGCGCGCACGGTATGTATGCTGAGGAGATTCTCCAGACACACACATTCTTACCCCATACTTATACTCCGTTTTTTTTTTAAAAAAAAAAAAAAAACTGATTCGTGATAAGCCATCTTCTAGAAGGCTACTCCGTAGATACATGTTTGTATAGTTTCTACTGAGAGATGATGCCATCTTTCACTCAACTTACGTTGGCACTTTATTGAACGCTTTTGACGTCTTGTATTAGTTGCTTTATAGTACTTCTCTTCTCAGCGTTTCTGCCCCAACACTTTTGTATACAAGGCAGCCTTAGTAGCATCCTCCATTGCCGCCTTATGTAATATCTGACGGGTGCACAACAACACACAACAGCGGAAACACTTGTTCCTGCGAACAAAACCGCCGCCAGTTCTCAATGCAGCAGCTCCGGAAGCGGGCGGTGTGCCTCTGCCAAAGAGCATGCATCAAACGTGGCGCAACACAGAACGAGCAGTGACTGGAGAGAGAGCTCGGAGCGGCTAAACCACTCTCGTATGGGTGGGATAAAAAAAGGCGAGAAAGAGAGAGAGAGAGGCGAGGACCCCTTTTCACTTCTCCTGCAGTTGCATAAGGAAGGGCTTCTCCGTAAGTCAGCAGCAGAAATCGCCTCTCGCCCGTGCAAGACACGCTGCCAACGCGTCTCTGGCTGCACAGTACGAGACTCATGCTTATCAACACCCCCCTTCTCCGTCGACAAAGTACCTCCCAGAGATGCCACACGACGGGGAAAACGGAGAGCGTGTACCTTTTTACAGAGTAAGGTGCTGAAACATGCACAAATTGCACAAAGCCCGCCGGCCCGGCAACCGTTTGAGCCTGACCCCTGCACCGTTTTTTCCCGTGGCCGATGTAGCAGGAGGGAGGACTAACACTAGCTTGTGAGAGCATCCCTTGTATGTACTCCCGTCCTCCGTCAATTGAATACAGTGCCAGCGTCAGCCACCCAGAAAACGCGGAACCGTTCCTCGCACTGTATACAATGCCCCGTTGGGATACTAAACTACAGCTAAGGTAGCAGCAGCAGCAGTAATAGCAGCAACAGTACCTGGTTCGCGAGCGGGCCCCGGGGATGCTTCCGGGACCTAAAGGCTGGCCGCTCGGGTACCAGCCCCACGTGGTCTTACGGTGCTGGGTTCTTGAAAAGGGCGAGGATTCAACCTCCTTGCTCTCTTGTCGTTTCCCCCCCTGGAATAAAATGGCAATCCACTTTCTAGAATCCCAAGAAGTGGCCGTTGCGAAGGCGGCGTGCGGTTGCTATGGGACTTGGCGTGTGTGTGTGTGTGTGTGTGTGGGATTGTGCCCAAAGCAATTTACACGGGGGAACTAGCAAGGTACTTTATACTCGTGCTACGGCAGTTGTTCCTACCGCAATATCTTGTGCTTGGTACCTGTCACGAGGGAAAGCTTTCCCGCCAGCAGATGCTGAGGAACCAGTTTTATTCCGGAAGCCTTTTACGCAGCTTTCCGCTTTGCGTGCTAGTTTGCCCAGTAGTTCGTTCAACTTTAGCGGCGGGATACTTGAGAGCTTTGATTGAAGCATTCTATCTGGAACGGGAGCGGCCCCGTTCAAAAGGGAAAATTTGCAGCTGCGATTCAAGCCTTCGGCGGTCTCCTCCGTAGTTTTGCGCGCCTCGTATGATGGATTGACCGAGGCGTTGTTCTTTTTTTGTTGTCTTTTTGATGCGTTGGCTGGCGTCCCTTTAAATTAGCGTTTATTCATGCAAAAAAGGGCGGCCTCTGGGAGGGCCAAAGAAGCGGTATGGCGACGCCTTTTTTTTTCTTTTTGCCTTCTTGTTCACGCTGGAAAGAGGCAAAGACTTGGTCGGTTCTCGGGGATGCAAAGGGGTTGGATGCAAACAACGGCCTGAGATTTGAGCACAAAGGCGCGGTTTGTTCGGAGCGCTCTGTACCGACCTTGGTGGATGACTCTCCCGTGAGGCAAAAGTACGTATTAGCGGTGCTACTTTATTGGTCTGCCATGTGTGGGAGGATTTTGTTGCCTGCCTGGCTGTGTTCGTATACCGTCGCTCCGAGATTACATGGCCAAGCAGGATTTGTATTTTCAGCATCGTGCACTTGGCACAACACTAACAAAATTGCACAATGTGGTTTGCACGACTCGTAATGGGCGTGGCTGATCAGCTATTTTACTGGTCAGGTTACACAGCTGTAAATAGTAATGAAGCTGAGCGTACAGAGAGGTCTATGCTCAGCACCCTTTCTGTAGGTACATAGTAGGTACGGAGTACCTGGTGTATATTTCCAATGTACAATCTGATATGCATCCCAATATCGAACAAGGTACCTGCTGCATACTAGGTACCTGCTGCTGCTGCAAACCTCTACTTGTGCAAAATGTTTACACAATGGGAACAAGTCAAGATACCTTTTTGATATCCAAATACAGCAGCGAGGGGTGCTTGCAAACACATCCAGGAACCCGTAAAAGCATCATACATGCCCTCGAGCTGAAGAAATTGGAGGGGCAGAAATACCCAGATATCCGTATTGATAAGATGATGGGCGACAAGACAAGCAAGCTTTCTTCCATCCTAGGCAATGCAAGTACTACTACTAAATCCAGCACAGGCCAGCAACCAGTTGACTGGCCAAGGTACAATGTAGATGTGTCTTATACGTGTACTCGGAGCGCTCGCGCCTCCAACTGTGGACTGACTTTGCATTATAGCAGATGCTTCCTGCAGGCCCTTTTCGCTTCTCCAGCGGTTCCATTCGCGTTCGAGAAATCATTCGCTCGTCAATTCCTCAAGAGACAAAATCTCCCCAATCACAGACAAGCGCCCGTGGGTCGATCTAGCTCGAGCGATGCAAATTACTCGTCGCGCATATGTACAAGTATGGGTTAGCAACTTAGCACCCAACTTTGCTAACCTACACATGGGTAAGGTGCTTGGAGGTTTTAGAGGCTCAGGAGGTGCTAGCAGATATCGCTTGCTAGTGGACGGAACAGCAGTTCGAGTTTTGGTGCTCCGCGGGTACAGGGTACGAGATAAACAGCCCGTCGTTTACTGGCGAGCCGAGTAGCGGTACCTAGCCGCGTGCATGGCGCTAAAAAAGGAGCTGCGACTCAGCCGGGGCCCGTCACATTTTATCTCTTCCCCCGGAGAGGGGGCTTTGATGTCGCGCGTTGCTCAGGCTGTTTGTCTGAGGATCGACGCATGCTTCAGGTGGCCAGCAGCAGGCAGGACATGGCATGGCATGGCATGGCATCGCACGTTTTCTTTTCGGATTCAGACTTGACGGCCGTTTAGGCGGCGCGTGGGGGAGCATATGGGCATCCTGTAGCGACCCTTACGGGGCATCAATGCACAGGCGGAGGGGGGGGGCCGCCACCACTAGCAGCGCCTCCAGCAGTGCTGTGTCTCGCCTAACGCCCCCCCAGTGCCTATAACGGCTAGCAGCGCTGCAGCGGCGTGTGCCCTTTCTGCAGAAGCACCAGCGCTGCAGAAACGACAGCGAGGCCACCACCGCACCCCAATTACCGCCACACGAAACTCGACGATACTCGAGCCTCCGTCTCCAGCGCGCGCTCTGAGCCTCCTCTCCCCTTTCCTCTCTCCCCCCCCCCTCTGCTTGCTCAACGCCAGAACTCGGTGCATCAGGCCTAGACATTGGTGGCATGCTCATTGGTATCGGCCCAGCGTGCGCCGCCCTCGGCTTGGAACAAGGCTGACTCGCGGACAATGTCCTGCGCTGATTTCGTCGCCTTCTCGTCACCGTGATAGCAAACCAAACTCGACCACTCTGCTGGCACAGATCCTCCCCGCCCGCGAGCGCAATCGCCGCCCCGACCTTGTCTCGATCGATACGCCCTCACGCACCATCCCGGTGATCGCGTTTGGCCGGTCCTCTCTCTCTCTCTCTCCCTCTCTTTGTCATCCTTCTTACCTTCTCTCACACTCTCTCTTCTCCTTTCCCCTCCTCTCTCTTCTCCCCCCACGCGCGCGCCAAAAAAAAGGCCATGGACGGCGTCGTGGGAACTGCGCCGGCCGGCGGCATGTACGTCCGTGCCCTCTACGACTACGAGGCCGACGACAGGACCAGTCTCAGCTTCCACGAGGGCGATGTCATCCAGGTCATCACCCAGCTGGAGAGCGGTTGGTGGGACGGCGTTATCAATGGGGTGCGCGGCTGGTTCCCCAGCAACTACTGCCAGATCATCACCAGCCCCGACGAATTCCCCGATGCTGGCCAAAACGGCCATGTCAACCACCACCTGGAAGACGACTTGGTTGAAGAACACGACATTTACGATGACAGCGCCGACCAGGACGAGGATTCCGAAGGCGAAGCTTTTGGCAGCCTGCCGCTCGAAGGCACAGACATGGGCGACAAGTCTCGCGCCGACTTTTGGATTCCCCAGGCCACTCCCGATGGCCGCTTATTCTACTACAACATGATGACGGGCGACCGCAGCATGGAATTGCCGCTCGAGTCGCCCATTTCCTCAGCAGAGACTGGCCCGCGGGATCGCATGAACGTGGCAATGCCAGAGAAGACACGGCCGCCGCCTGAAATGATGGCTCGCGGACTGACCCAAGACGAAGATGACGACTCGGCCACTTCAGCTTCCGAGGCGGAAGGCGAGTCTCTGATGCTCGCGTCAAGAGGATCCATGGTATGCTTCATCCGATTCGATATGCACATCCATTTTCTTCCTTCCCCTTCTCCTGCATAGTCAAACTGACTTGTTCTTTCCACCTCTCAAGCCTCGCAATCGCGGTTCGTTTAGCGCCGTCCTATCGCCGTCAACCTCGATGGACTCCATGAATGGCACTTCTCCAGGCCGACGGAAGAGAAGCGACGCATTTGCCCTCGGATATGTCAATGGTTCTCACCCGCCAAACATTGCATCAGCGACATCCTTCACCAGCACCACATACAACGTGCCGCCCACCTCTAGCGTGCCCAAGTCTTTCTTTGACGATGGATCGACGCCCCCCCTGACCTGGAGCCTGCTCGTCACCAACATGAAGCGCGCCATCGACCGATACCGCGAAGCAATCACCAACAACGCCCGCTCCGAGTACGTTGCCAGGGCCGAAGACATTTCCGATCACCTTCGACTACTTCTCGCCGCCGGTTCGGGGACGACGGATAACCACTCTGGCCAGCCTTCCATCATCTCCACCAACAAGGCGCTCTATCCGCACTTTCGCGATATGATGTCCAAGTTTTCGAAATTGGTCATTTCTTCCCACATTGCAGCCGCCGACTGGCCGAACGCGGAATCGGTCCAAAAGTGCCTCCAAGAGGCCGATGGCGTCTTGCTTGGCGTCTTCAGCTATGTTGAAGTTGCCAGGCAGCAGAGGGGAGAGGACATCCCCCGGCTTTTCCCTGGTTTCGTCATTGGTAGCACCTCTGGTGGAAGCTGGCAAAGCAATGGCCTTGATTACCACGACATGATGTCCCCCAACTTCCTCGATGACGACGAGGGCATCATCGAGCCCACCGCCGTTCTTGATGGCAACTTGCTCGAGAGGCTGGACGAGCACAAGAGGCTGCTTGTGTCTAGCATTCGCGAGCTGGAAAAGAACCTCGTGGCCCCGGAGAAGATCATCGCGCCTCATCGACACGAGGCCCTTGCCAACAACATCTGTTTCGCCGGTGGAAAGGTTGTGGAGACCTTTAGGCCGTGGATTGCCATGATCGAGTCCGTCGACCTATCGTCTCTGGGTAATACCTTCCAGACGCCGCAGCTGGAGGATTTCAGCATCAACAAACAATCGCTGTATGACAACATTGCGGATCTGATTTTGAGCTGCCAAGCCGTTGCTGGACCGTTGGCAGACGAGTGGTCAGAGGTGCGAGGAGAGCCTCTCGAGAGCCGACTCGACTATGTTCGCCAGTGCGCGAGAGCGCTCGAGACGAACTCGTCACATACTGGATTCTCACTGCAGCTGCTCTCGGAACAGGTTCTAATCAACATGCAGCAGCAGCAGGCCAAATCTCGCCAAATGCAGAGGGGCCAGCTACAGCGAGGAGAGACGATGCCGTACGACAGGCCGCATCAGCGGTCCGACTCGAGGACGGCACCAGTGCGGCCGCCTTTGATCACTGCTCAATCGTACGACGGCGAGGCTCCTGCTGGCTTCTCCAGGAAGGGTGATTATTCCAAGGTCAAGAAGATCTTTGGAGAAGACCCCTCGCCACAACTGCAGCCAGACGAGGATACGCCGGAATTCTTGCTCCTGGATCATGAAAATGATCTCTCTTGGGATGCCAAGGCAACCACGCCCACGGTAAAGGGCGGATCCCTCCTAGCTCTCGTCGAACAGCTCACGCGCCATGATAAACTTGACTCGAGTTTTAACAACACCTTCCTCTTGACTTATCGATCCTTCACTTCGGCACGCGAGCTTTTTGAGATGCTAGTCCAGCGGTTCGGAATCCAACCCCCAGAGGGCCTCACGCAGCAAGACTACGAGCTGTGGCGGGACCGCAAACAGAAGCTCATCCGATTCAGAGTGGTTAACATTCTCAAGAGTTGGTTTGACAGTTTCTGGATGGAGGAGTTCAATGACGAATCCAAGCAGCTCATACGTGACGTGTATACGTTCGCCAGAGACACGGTCAAGTCGACTGAGACCCCTGGTTCAGGACCGCTGATGGCTATCCTCGACCAGAGGCTCAGCGGCAAAGAGGCTGGGGCCCGGCGCATGATTCAAACTCTCAACCAGAGCACGCCGACACCCATCGTTCCAAAGAACATGAAGAAGCTCAAGTTCTTGGATATTGACGTGACGGAATTTGCCCGCCAGCTGACTGTCATTGAATCTCGACTGTATTCCAAGATCAAGGCAACCGAATGCCTGAACAAGACTTGGCAGAAAAAGGTCGGCGATGGCGAGCCTGACGCGGCTCCCAATGTCAAGGCTCTGATTCTCCACTCCAACCAGATGACCAACTGGGTAGCAGAAATGATTTTGAACCAGATGGACGTCAAGAAGCGAGTTGTAGTGATTAAACACTTTGTCGCTGTTGCCGACGTACGTATAGACCTTATTGCGTGATGATTTCTTGCTAACGCAGCGAATGAATAGAAATGCCGAGGCCTCAACAACTTCTCCACACTAACATCCATCATCTCTGCACTGGGCACGGCGCCCATTGCTCGTCTGAAGCGAACCTGGGATCAAGTGCCCCAGCGGACCAATGCCATTCTGGAGACAATGCGTCGACTGATGGCCAGCACCAAGAACTTTGGCGAATATCGCGAGGCCCTTCACGTCGCCAACCCGCCGTGCATCCCCTTCTTTGGTGAGTCGACACCTCTCGAGCCCTTCTCCCTTTACAGTTGGGATTAACAATGAATCATAGGTGTCTATTTGACGGATCTCACTTTTATCGAGGACGGAATACCCTCAGTGATTAAGAAGACGAATCTCATCAACTTTGCCAAGCGAGCAAAGACAGCCGAGGTCATCCGCGACATACAGCAGTACCAGAATGTGGGATACTCCCTGCAGCCAGTCCCCGAGCTGCAAGATTACATATTGAGCAATATGCAAGCTGCGGGAGATGTGCACGAGATGTACGACAAGAGTCTGCAAGTTGAACCACGTGAGCGTGAAGATGAGAAGATTGTCAGGTAAGTAAAAGATGAAACTAAATGGCATAAATCTTGACCTTTTGGCTAATCAAATGTGCAATTCTAGGGTGCTTGCGGAATCCGGCTTTTTGTGAAATCCTCGCTCTTGAACAATGAGCCCCGGATTTCTGACGATGCTTATAACAGTCAGCAATCCGTATCTATATAAGGATTGCTTAACGCATGTACAATGAAGAAGCGGTGTGTATAAAAGAGAGAAGCACAAAGCATTTTGGGGACGAAGACCAAAAAAAAAATGATACCAAAAGGATCTGGAATGGGGAGCAGCTATCCATGAGGGGGGGTATATCATGCCACAATGGCCTGGTGCTACCGCAGCTGTGTATTTTGTTTCCGCCCCAAGGGATTTGAGAAAGTGGAAAGAGGGGGAATAATTTGGAGCTGGGGGGAAAGCAAAACAAAAACAACAAAAAATCCATTGCATGCCAGCCTGGGATAATGCATCATGGATTGCATCAAAGGCGTCTTGGTTTCTGATTTCAATCGACATGCAAACGACCCACACAGCCAATCCTGGCTTGAAAACAACCGGATGTTCAAACGCGCCCGCAGCATGAACAGCAATTTATAGGTGCCATTTCTCTCTGATGATATTGTGTTATGATTCGCAAACGCGCGCTGTTGACATGCTCTCTCGTTTGGCGCCTCTGATTGGGGTTTTTTTTTTGGCCTGGCCTGGCCTGGTTTAGGATTTTTCTTGAGAAAGGGGGGTTGGATCATGTCATGCAAAACGAAAGAAAAAAGACTATCCCATTATCATGTTGAGCTTTTTGGGCATCTTTGAATTTAGAATGGAAGAAGGGAAGAAAGAGATGAGACTTTTGTTTACTCCTCTTTTTCTTTTTCTTTTTATCTATTGAGGATATGTCGATGGCAAAAAGGAAACTTAGAATTTTCATACCGTATATATATATATTTAGTTATATATGCACTGCGCGCGGCTTATTTATGATGGTATATAACCGTCTTTTTCATGTTGAGCATTTAGTCTAGGAATCGAATCTATACGGCTTGCATTCAAGTTAGATTGTGTGGAGTAGAGCAATTAGATTTGATGAATTCGACGTAGGTATATTCAACTTTAAACGTAACTTTTTCCTGATTCAATCCCCCCCCCCCCCCAAAAAAAAAAACAAAAAAAAAACAAAATTAAACACAAAAAAAAAAAAAAAAAAAAAAAAAAAAAAAAAAAAAAAAAAAAAACAAAATAAAAAAAAA
>PXNZ01000634.1:0-20587 GCA_003012085.1 Trichoderma brevicompactum | reverse complement strand
ATAATGCACTGTGTAATTATATAACGCTCTTATTGAAGCGACTTATTTTATGTATAGAAATATTATAATATTTTCCTAAACAAAATTATTTCATAAGTTTAGATATAAAGCTTATTTGTAAATAGGATAGTCTCAATATTAGTATAAAT
This sequence comes from Trichoderma brevicompactum, assembly GCA_003012085.1. Taxonomy (NCBI): domain Eukaryota; kingdom Fungi; phylum Ascomycota; class Sordariomycetes; order Hypocreales; family Hypocreaceae; genus Trichoderma; species Trichoderma brevicompactum. The sequence goes on along the minus strand of PXNZ01000634.1, from coordinate 20,438 downwards.
TTTATATAATAGAAAAGTATAGTTATATTAATAACTAAATAATTAAGCTATATAAATGAACGTATCGAAAGATATATATAGTGTATAATATGCTAGATTATACATGAATTTTGATGATCTTTACCTGAAAATGCTTGCTGTGTATTTCTTCAACAGTTTTCTATAGAGAAACCTGCCGTTCCTCTATTAATTGAGCAATCCTCTCAAAAGACATATCTCGTAGCGAGTTGTTGCAACAGCCATTCAATTTTAGTCGGGACTCTTCAACTAGTATCAAACTATTGTTGGTACTTCTGAAGCATTCTGCAGTAAATAGCAGCTATTTGCTCTTATTGCCAACAGTGATGTGTTTGATAAGCATTTGCACCAGAAAAGACGAAGTTCTTAGATGGGAAAGTATGCGCCTCCTGATGGCAACTCATAAACCAACCCCCATTCCGTGAGATCCACACATCATTAGTGCCGCAACCTTGGAATATGAGGTTATCGTAGACTACAGCACCATTGTGCAGAAGTTTGACCTTTTTGCCATTGCAAGCAGAGTTTTTGTTGTGAGAATCGGAGTAGGCGAGCTGTGTAACCGAGGATCCATAAGGATCATCACCATAAGTCCAAATCAGATCCGGGTAGCCGAAGCAAGTCCGGCCATTATCATCGCATATCCACCAGTCTTCTATCCAGCCAAAGCCAATATCATACTGCGTTGCGCCGCGAGAGGTTATATTGGCGTTGGGAATATTTATTTCGGCATTAGAACCCTCTGGAATTTGTGGTCTCTCAGAGGGTGCTGCTGCAATAGCAGGCAGGAGAGCAAAGAAAAATGAAATAGCGGCAATCATAGTCTTTAGATTGGTTGTAACTTGTAGATCTTGCTTATAGACTTCCAAATAAAAAGGGGAATCGGCGAGCTTTTATACATCATGTCTCCTCTGTGCCTGCCTAATATTATCGATTCCCAATGTTCTGCTTGTTCTTTTGTATTTAATCCCTGCCTTATGGGTTAAATTAACATTATTCACTTTGATCCCTGAATGTCTCCTTATGAGTAGTAATGAGCCTTTGGTACTCTTGCTCATTAAAGAGTATTGTATGTACTTGAAACCTATATGTTGTATGCCTTAATATTGCCCGTAAGAGGAATATACAAGGATTGAGGTATATACTTTATAGGGGTTTACACCCTAGTAATAGCACGTATCTAGTGCTGACAAGTCAAACTATGAAGAACAAAACTATCATTGTACATATGATCAATATGTTGTTTATCACGAATGGTATTTCTAAAATAAAAGATGCTTAAGTAAGAGTTTAAGTCTTTCAATGGATTAATATAAGCCTTGGCATTGCGTGTTTCTATTAACTATTTGCTATAGTTTATGCCTAAATTTAGTTTGGGGCTTGACAAGCTTGCGTGATTAGTAGTGGGTGGGTTACTGATACCGAGGTCTTAATGGTCTGGATTTTCTGTATTACTATTAGTTATCTACATTAGGAAGTTACAGGGTTAGTAAGCTTTATCAAAATGCCACAAGCCAAGTCCACTTATTGAGCTATTCCTTTTTAATAGAGACAAGGGCTTAATTCTTTTTCAATGATAAGCTTAAATCCTTGTGTTTTTATGTGAGTAGACTTTTTTTGTGTGCCAAACCTCCTGTAATTGTAGGTTAGCATTTACAAGAGATAAATGTGCATGGATTTGTATTGGTGGATAAGTGAGGAATGTATTGGACAATCTGTGGCTACTGGTGGTATAGAGCGCTCGTAAAATCCGACATCATGGCTCCATTAAGTTATTACCCAATATTTAATTATATAACAAGTCTATAAGGTAAGCTGGCCCTAGAAGCTCGGTCGAACAGGCCCACTAGGAGCCACTCGATGTCCTCGATTGTGGAATACATCGAGTCACACTCGACCAACTCGATTATCGAGTCCGTTAAGTCACCTCTAGCGAATAGATATATTACTTTAACTTGAGGCCCTCATCCAATTGGTTAGGTAGCATGTTTAAAACCACTCAGGGACCACGCAATATGATTGGATTCGTAGACTCGCTTGCCGTGTATACCGAGCTATTAATGAGATTGCTTGTACTACTGACCAATCCGCCAATATACGCCAGAACAGATTCCTCCCTTGGAAACAACTAACTTATAGTGATATACAAGAACCTGACCTATTATATTTAGTTGTCTAGGCTAGATTGAGTGAATTGTTATCCGATTCTGATGGATCGAGCTGTCATTTAGTCTAACATATTCCATATAGTGGAATGTATTTTGGTTTCCATCCCTGAGTTACCTATGGTATTAGATATACATAAATATATGTAGGTTTATTGTAGCTTGGGACATTTTGTAGCTATTGGCTTGCTACAACAGCTAGCAAAAGGGGAAGGTAAGTTGTTTGTCGAGTGGCTATTGAGGAAGCGGCGGTATTCATAAAACCGTTACTAGACTTAATTGAGTTTATAACAGCTACGTAAAAGCACAGCTCATAATTATGTAGTATATGAAAGGAATGAGAAATATTGGACAAGGGAAGAAATAGTAAAGAGCTTGTTAAAAGCAGTATCTAAATATAAACAAGCCTTATTTCATTCTATATAAACATATTTTTCAAGTACTCTATTTACCAGCAGCCAAGAAAGCTTTTTATACTGGCTAGTGTTTGTGTTCAACTTAATCATCTTAAATTCATGGACAAATATAGCGCTGTATTGTATTGTGTTTTGCATTTTTATACATCACAAATTCGTTGTTTAGGCTTTATTTCCTCCATGGCTACTACCAGTTTGTTGTGAAGCTAACTTGGTTTCTGGCGGTGTCATGATGATACTGTAACTTGCCCACTGGCGTTTTGGGACTTTCCTTTTGTACAACTCATCGACTTCAGCAAGTGTTCGCCTCGCGGTTTCTGGCCTAGAAGATAAGCAAAAATGAGCTTTCATGACTGATAGAACAAGGTAAAGCAACAGAGGGGACAAACAAGTAAAAATAGCTCCACACGATGGCAATCAACATAAATCCTGCAAATACTAAGAACGCTTTTGCTCCTAGGTTTGCGCTACACCGCATAATATAATTCAGCGATCAGTAATTGTTTCTCAAGATATGTACAGAATTGTGAACTCACGCATCTGCACTAGTTAACTGCGGTATAGCAAACGTAGTGATAATTGCAGTTGAGTACGACCAGAATAAGCACCACGTCATAGTTGGCTCCCGGAGGTGAGCTGTAGGTATTTCGGTTGGCAGAACGTATATTCTGTGTCCCGAGATTAGTTCGAAGGTATAGAGCTACCTCAAAGGACCAATGAAACTTACATTGACTGGAAGCTGATTGAATTTACGAACGAGAAGATAATACAGAGAGACGCAAGGCTAAGCTGCTTTGCTCTGCTTGTGAGTCCATCGCATGCAATGCTACCCGCCGCGAGATCCAGAACAAAGAGAATAATATAACCCGGAAGTGCAACGGTTCGTCTGCCGAACTTATCAAGCAGAAACGGTCCCAGAAGTGTGCCTGCAAACTGCATCAAAAATATAATTATGGTGATCTTGAAAGGGTCCGATACCCCACTCTGGACTAACAAAACAGTTGAATATGTACCGACCAGGATCTGACCGCCGACCTGTGAAAGACAAAGCAGTGCTGCAGAGGACAAAGTCCGCTCCAAGTTACCTAGTTTCAAGATCTCCCACCACTTGAAGGTAGTTCTCTTCTCGTCTTTTGATTGCAGAGCGATGGTAGCGGTTTCTAGTTCGAGTTCTACAAGAGCAGAATTATTACCGCGTAGGGAGGTGAGACTTTTTTTCGCTGCGTCTGTTCGACCTTGGCTAAGCAGCCAAATGGGTGATTCTGTGAGGAAAAACGACAAGATCAACAAAAGAACAGGTATTGCCGCCTGGATGGCTAGTGGTATAATATATTGTCTTTTGTCCAGAATCTTGGCTGATGCCCACACCACCACTGTAGCGACAACTGACACTGCACCACTCCCAGCAATGGCGAACCCCACCGCTCGAGCTCGGACACTTGCTGGCACCAGTTCAGATAGATAGATAGGGGCGATATTTGTGAGAACACTGATGCCGAAGTCTGTGCTAACGTTAGACTCTGTGCGACATTTGATAGGTCAAACTAACAGTTCCAAAACCTGCCCACAACTAGAGCTCCAAGATTTGGAGCAAAGAGCTGCAAGATTGAGCCGGGTATGCACATGGTTGCGTATGATATAAGGAAACCGCCTTTCCTTCCGAGATACTGTTGCAGAGGGATAGCAGAAAAGGCCCCCAACGCTGCCCCTACTAGTGGCACAGTAATAACTAGATCAAGGTTGCGTGCCTTTTCATAAGAGTAGAGAAAGAGTGTTAGAGACTATAATCATAAGACATGTGTAATGGGATTTAAGGCCAAGAATACCGTAAAAACAAAAAGTCCATCAAATCCTGGCCCCTGGTATTTATTTACGAACAATGGCAAGGACACCAACGGGGAAGCGAAGGCATTATCGTAACCGAAAAGACCCAGGGCGAAACCAACTATCAGCACTATGTATGTATTATTAGTAGGATAATAGAGCTGGGAAAAATGGTTCTTACAATTCATAAGAACGCGCCAATTCCACCATCTTTGCTGTTCACGGGGTGCGTGATTTCGATCGACAAATTCTTCGTGAGAAGACTCGGTATTTTTATTCATGGTTGGCGAAGGGTAACCAGAAAGGTGGGACGCTTTAGATGATGAGTACCGATAGAGACTAAAAGCAGAATTTTCTTTCAAAGAAGCAGCCTGTTTAGTATATTAAGGTAATTAGGAATCATAGAATACAGGGAGATTCCAGTAATTTTCAAATATATCGAACTTAATGCACCGAACACTGATGACATAAAATACAAGATTGTTTGCGAGATTATAGGGGTTGTGAAGATTGTGGGAGTCCTGGACTCCGAGCAAGCGACCGAGCAAGCGACCGAGCTGTAAATACAGCCATGCTAAGCTAAACAAGGAATAGTGCCATATCTCACCAACGTATATTATTCAGGGCTGCCGAGATCAGCCACTTTCTATTTATTCTTCGCAAAGTAGAAGCAAATCTCGTAACACTTTTGTAAATAGTAGGCATCCTTTCATCCGCATATGCGAAAATGCAGTACAATAACGCGCTGGATGTTTCTCCGAATATAATTGAGGAGGTTGACATGAACTATATACAGGTGGGGTCAAGCCAACTCGTCTTGACTATACGCGCTTCAAGCACAAGCTAATTTGACGCAAATTATAAGGAGTTATCCAAGTTGCCTCCGTCAAGAGTCACCACGATACACCCAGCCGATTATGTTGAGATGCGCAAGTGGCTTACTGAAGAATATATCACTTGGCCGAAGGCTCCTCCAGCTGAATCTAGATCACGTGCCATATCTCAAGTTCACATCGAAACACTTCCAGTCATATATGAGAATGGGCATCAATTCACAGTTCGAGTTTACTCGCCGATAATGGAAAACTCTAGTCTTAGGCCCGCTTTAATTATGTATCATGGAGGTGGTTGGGTCCATGGATTTCCAGAAGTAGACGAAGGTTCGATACACTAAAAGAATCTCGAATCTTGGATATATACTTATTATTTATCACAGAAATCGCTGAATTCTTTGTATCAGAGTTGTGTGCAGTGGTGATTAACGTTGGTTATCGCCTCGCTCCAGAATATCAGTTTCCACTTCCTTTCAACGATTGCTATCACGCAGTGCAATGGACAATAGATAATGCGACGACATATAAAATTGATAAGAATAGAATTGGTCTCTGGGGCTGTTCAGCGGGCGGTAATCTCGCTGCAGCAGTTGCGCTTCGGGATGCAAAAGAGCACGACACGCCTAGAATCCGTCACGTCAACTTAGTTGTTCCAGTTACCTGCCATCCTGATTTATACCCTGAAAGTTTGAAAACATTGAGGTCATCAGGCCACATAGACAAGGATCCCAGTGCACAATTAGCAATACTCAAAGCAGTATGGGGTAAGTTGAGAATTTACAAATACCCTCTTCTTGGAGAGCATGCCTGATAGAATCACAGACAACTATACAGGTGCCAAATTTGCTCATCCATACGCCTCGGTGCTCACGACAGCGCCTCCTACAAACCATCCCCCATCCCATATCACAGTGGCTGGCCGAGATGGGCTTCGAGATGAGGGTATAGCGTATGCCTTGCATTTAAGAAATGCTGGAATAGATGCCCAATTAGAAATTATTCCTGGGGTTCCACACGGGGTTACATTTCCAACTACGACGCAGGTGGCCAGGCAATTCTTCAGGAATCAAGCTCGTGTGTTGGACTACGCACTGAATGTTATTTAGAATTAAAAAAGATAGCTAGTCGATATTAATTGTCAGAAAATAATTCTGCAGTAGTCTTTTCAAATCCTTGACCATCATATGCTAATTCAGGGGCGGATGGGACAGACCGCGGCACCTCTTCAATACAGATCTCGATGAGGCTCAGTCCACCCGCAAAAGACCTCTCGTAGTCCGCCTTTGAAACAATGAGAATCATGTCGCGGATCAGAGAGGAACAACAGGCTAAGATATCGAGAGCGGATGAAATCTTGAACATGGTATCTGCGAGCGCAGCTAATTTTCCATGGCCTACTATTCGGCAAGTTCCCGAACGAAGCAACCTGGTGCGTTGAACTGCGGTTAGTCCGATGATCTGTATTACGTAACGGGCATTATCTTTCTTTTCAGAAGAATGTCCATTTTCCGACAATGCACGCCACCAGTGTGTAGCCAGCTGCCATTGTCTGGTGATAGCTACATCGGCAGTTTGCATCCAACATGAAGGTTTCCGGTCATCATCATCGCTCAAGGTGGCCAGGATATCATCTTGAAATGCAACGCTAGAGACTCCGGTGGTGTCAAGAGCGCAATATAGCCGGGTCATGGTGTATAGAAGCTCAGCGGCTCGTTTGTCTAAGGATTCATAATCCATAGAAGATAACGGCGGCGGAAGCTCCCCTGGCTTGTGTTCAGAGATATACCAACCATCCAAAACTTGTTTCGCAGGTGGGCTTGAAGGGCTTCTGGCAACTCTTCTCTTTCCGCGTACTCCATATATGGAGTTAGATGCTGCTTCGGTAACGAATAGCAGACACTCAATACGATGGTATTGAATAATCTCTGTATGGTCGCATGGGTACTTGACGAGATCCATGAGTCCAATTGCTTCTGTTAAATAAATGAACGCGCGATTGTGTTTATCTCGGACGCTATAGGCTATAAACAGGAAAAGTGAAACGATAACGGTGTCTAACGATGGGAAATCGGCAAAATGACAGTCGTTAGAATTAGCTCGTGATTTCTCCGTCGCTCCCACCAGAATGTCTAAACGAGCTGGACCGCGTTCAGGAGAGTGCCGAAGCTGAGTGGCCTCATTCACGAGAAATATTGACAGCAGTAATGTGCGAAAGGTTGGGTCCGAAAGGTGATCCCCATGTGCAATTCTCCTGAACAAATTCTCCAAATTAATGATTGGATATCGTTGATAGCTCTTCATCAAAAACGACGTCAATTCGGTGATGATATTTTGCCATGAAAAGGCAACTTCGTCGAAGTTTTCGACGGGGGGTATGGAGAGCTGATTATGGTCGAAATTGACAACATGCTGATCTTCCATTGCTTGATTAAACATGTCTGTGGATGTCTCGAGAGTTAATCGCTGCCACGGCGATTGGATTGTGCTCAAATTGGGAGTTGTGGAATCCGTTCCAGCACGGTCGCCTAGGCCACCAATAGACGATGTAGTATCATCACCGAAAGAGAGGTCGAAGTGGGCCGGCGATTGCTCTGAAAAAGGCCCATTTGGTATCGACCCATGGAGTTGACTAGCATCGTTGTTAGGAGTAGTATTTACTATACTGGAGTTCGCCACCAATGCTTGGCTGGCTCGAATAGCATCAAGTCGCCTGCAGATGTTAGAATAAGTTTCTATCATTTAGGTTCACATGGTTGCACACCTTCCTGTCTTGGGTCCCTTTCTCCTATATTCATCATTGTATGTACAGTAGATATCCGTTCGTTGACAGCGAAGACACCTCAAATCTGATATTGATTCAGATGCTGAACCTTGCCGTCTCGGGCACTGTCTACCGTATTAACAGCTGTGCCTAATAGGGAAGATGGTGTGAATAGTACCTTGAGCTTCCGCCGACGGCATGCATCACAAGCCTTCGGAATTACCATGTTCTTGCTCGTGGTGGTAGCTATGGCCGTGGTTCTTCCTTGTTCCATGGCCAAATTGCAGTGTTCGCGGCAGTTAGGGGATGGGGGTTCCGCCGTGCTGGCGTATGGATGCGAATGTGCACGTTCTGTACTCCGTAAGTCGTGCAACATTGATAGAATGCGGGGATCCGAGTCGCGCTAACCCCGCAAACTGACGGAACTCGGCTACAAGATATGGAGAGCCAACCGCGTTAATGCCTTGGTCGATATTAGCCGCCCCCGACCGAGAAAGCGGCCGAGGAGGGATCCGAGATGGTCGGTGAGGAAGAGAGATCCATGGACAAATCGAGACAGCTGAAATGAGAAACCTAGATAGTATTCCTTCTGGAGAGCTACCGTACCACGGTAGCCCCTTGCTGGCCGATGTAATCGCGATGGCCATGGCCCGAGGCGCATGAAAATGCGGGACTCGCGAGTAGCACGTCAACTTTAAATATGTAAGGTGTATCGTGGCCACAGCTCTTACTCTGGGGGTGTGCCATGTAAATCTGCTTTTTTTTTCTTCACGAAAGAGCAACTATGGCCTTTCCTGTCATGTTCAGGCTCATGACATTAACCCGGCTTCTCCTGTTTACAACCGCTTCTACTGCACAGTTGGCTGGTGCAGAGGTTCCACTAGTGGCATTGCGCTATTCTACAGTGGTTGGTTCCAGCAGCGATGGGATCGACAGCTTTAGAGGCATACCTTTTGCAAAGCCGCCGACAGGCTCGCTACGATTGAAGCCACCACAGCCCATTACTTCAGCTTTTGGCCATGTACAAGCAACTACAACTCCGAAAGCCTGTCCCCAATTTTCTTCACAATACAACCCCGGCAGCCTACCTCCAGAAATACTGGATGTTATCACGGATATAACGAATGTGGTACAAAATCAAGCTGAAGACTGCCTTACACTAAATGTGCAGAGGCCCTCAGACGCTTCCATTGGTTCCAAGCTTCCTGTCGTGTTTTTCATATATGGAGGAGCTTTTGAATCCGGCTCGACACAAAGTGTTGATGCTACAAATCTCATCAAAGCTTCAATTGCTTCTCGCAGACCAATGATCTTGGTAGCGGCAAATTATCGACTTGGAGGTTTTGGATTCCTCGCCGGAGAAGAGCTGCTCAGCGACGGTAGTACAAATTTAGGTCTCTTAGACCAACGTTTGGCACTGCAGTGGGTAGCTGATAATATTGAACATTTTGGTGGCGATCCTGATAAAGTGACTCTTTGGGGATTCTCCGCAGGCTCAATCAGCGTTTTCGATCAGATGGCTCTCTTTGGTGGCAACATCACCTATCGGCAAAAGCCGCTATTCAGAGCGGCATTGATGGAGAGCGGCAGCGTCATCCCTACCGAACCGGCTAATTCTACGAAAGCTCAAATTGTGTATGATAGGGTCGTCAACAGTGCTGGATGCTCGACATCGAAAAATACCCTGGCATGTTTGAGATCGATAGACTTTAACACTTTTCTATTAGCGACAGAATCTGTTCCCATCGCGAGTAGTTATAACTCCATCGCCTTGTCTTACCTACCACGACCAGACGGGATCGTTCTCCCTGATTCCCCGGAGGTCTTGGCTTCAAAAGGTCAATTTGCAAGAGTTCCCCTGTTGGTGGGGGATCAAGAAGATGAAGGAACCGTGTTCTCGATCTTTCAATTAAATCTTACTAGTACACAAGAAGTTGTGGAATACCTCCATAATCTCTATTTCCAGCAAGCTACAGTGTCTCAGGTCCAAGACCTAGTCGCAACCTACCCAGGCACATCCTCAGCTGGTTCGCCATTTAGAACAGGGCCGTTCAATAATATCTATCCACAGTACAAAAGACTAGCAGCTATTCTTGGAGACTTTATTTTCACACTCCAAAGACGCAATCTCCTTGAAATGGTCAACCAAGTAGCCCCATCAATGCCCACCTGGTCTTATATTGCCTCTTATCTGTACGGGACACCATTTCTGGGGACTTTCCATACTACATCCCAAGCCGCTGCAAACGGTCTGCTTGCCGGTTACCCTTCTGCTGCAACACAAGAGTTTTATATCTCCTTTTTCAATACAATGGACCCGAACAGTGGCTCGAGGTTATTACCCATATGGCCTTGTTGGGGAGTGGGGAAGCACGTGATGCAACTCGGCACAAATTCTTCATCTCTGATTAATGACAGTTTTAGATCGGCATCATCTGACTTCATTGCCAAGAACTCACATATACTTCATATTTAGACCCATATCGTTGAAACTTATTATATTTTCAGGGCAACGGAAGAAAATATTCAAACAATAGTGGCTATAATCAGAAGAAAGCGATGTACTGCTATTGTACATTCCTTGCCCATGGGTAAATACTCTGCCCGATATTGTTTTATATTCAAGTGTGCATAGTTAGTGTACTAGAGCTTTTCCCTGGCATATAAACCGGAAGATCCGTAATCAAACCTAGCACAAGTCAATCTACTCGCAAATACCTAAAGTATACAGGCCGTCTGGCTACTCACATTTCATCTATCTCGGGGACACTCTCCTCTGCTTTTTACTAGTCCTACCTCAAATCCTATGATAGCAATTCAAACATTACTAATATCAACTGCATTCGTCTGTGTCCCATTCAGTGAGAAATTTATGAGAACTACTATATTCAAACCATGGTACTTATAGCTCTCGTAAATGGATACGGAAGTCTTGACCCAATTTAAATCTTTCTTTGTCTCACAGTGAAAAGAGTTCTCTGGAAGAAATGTAGCCGTCGGTCAAATACCATGGATTAAGCATACTTCTGCGATTTCCCTCCAGCGATAGATGCCAGAAGGTGGTAGAGAAACTACTACACACTTCGTCTGCCCTCAATACATAACTATCAACAGAAGACTGGATCAATATGGACAATTCTATGGTACAGCAATATATTACTTCTTTCTCCAATCGATTATTTCTCATGTGCTAACCGTTGGGGTTTCTCTAAGAACACAAACGTCGCCACATAGCGTGGACGACGAGGGCTTACGAAAGTTGAAGCGCAAAGCCCGCGTACGAGATTACTGCGGATGAGTTTGGAAACAAATAAATGAGCTACATGCTACTTCAATCCTCATATATAGTGCTAATTATGTATTTGTTGCCAGCTAAGAAGAAACTGTCTTGATAGACGCGTTGAGTACGTAATGTTGCTACCATGAATGGCTTTCCTTCTTCAGTTTGTAGAGAGAAATCTTGATATATGTTCAAAAGCTCTTATCTCAGTTGCTGGTACTGCTATAATTGGCCTTGCGATCACAATTGGTCCGAGGTCAGCCACCGGTGCTTTCTCTATATTTGCAAAGCCTGTCTAGTCGTTTTACTACGTAGCTTATATTTGAACTAGTATAAATTACACAGCTACCCTAAAGCCAGTATCACTAGGCTGTTATATTTTCCATCATAATTCAACTATATGGTATACCTCTATTCTACCGATCCATTCAATCATAACATTGTTTTTCTATCCAATATCCTCAGCTAAATCCATTCATAGTATGGCCGCCGTGTGCAAGTCAATTCTAGATTAAGAATCACATAGTTGCTCCGACTTTGCATTGTTATACAGCCTGAATTATCTTACAATTCTCTTCTTACACTTTTGTTATTAATTTCTAGTTTTGTGAAACCCTTCAGATTTTATGATTAAGATTAGCACTTTACAATCACTCATAAGCACCTTACTCTAAAATTATGCTGTGTTGTAATGCTACAATAACCTAGGGGTGCTTTCATCATCTTGATTTTTCAGGTAGTCTGGTAAGAACTATGAGATATTCACAATATCGGAATGCAAAGACCCACTTCTACCCTAGGAAACTACACCAGCCAACCTTCTTTCACAATGATAAAATAAGTTGAAAATACCATAGTGCTCAATATCTTTCCCCCATCAAGGGCTGCCTTACGCGAAATAAACTTGTATTAAAATCCTAGCCTATGATAGCCGGTTCACTATGACTTATTACACTTAACAACAGAGGTTATCATAGGATGCATGTGCCTCCGTACTGACATACATATCATAGAGCTGACCTGATTAGAGTATAGGGAGTGAATTATTTTACAAGTTATTTATCACCCATTATTTACTACATATATATGACTTGAGTTCTAGCAATCCGACATTACCTTGCAATCCACAACAGTTGTCTGTCCAGCCTTCACTTTGGCTACTGCATCTGTCAGAATAATCTCGAGATCACTGACCTTCGACGCTTTCATTGCATGAATTTCGCCTGCACCTGCGGCGACTGCTATGCCGGCATAATCAGGCGACGGATTAAATGAAATGTTCATTTCTTCGTTGGTTGCCTGGGCAGCCTCGCCGTCAGGATGAACCAACATGTACGATTTCCTCGGAGCATTCCACCCTATAAAAATCAGTAAATACTTTCAGCAATTCAAAGAAATTGAACGGCAGAGATTACCATTATTGTTCAACACAATAGTCAAGATAGGAATCTTGTATCGATTGGAAATCCAATACACGCTTCCAGGGATAGAGAAAAGATAGGTTCCGTCGCCCACAACCTGGCATACGAATTGGCCTTTTCCTTCAGCATCAGTAGCAAGTTTAATGCCCAAAGCACCACCACCGGACCAACCAAGACCACCCCCTCCGCAATTGATCCACGACCCTGGTCGTGTTGGCCTTATATTGTCGTGAATAAAACTGGTATTGGTCACTGCTTCGACAGCCCATATCGTATCCTCTGGGCAAATAGAACGAAGAACCTTACTCAGATAGCCTGTGCCAAAACTCCCATCCGGAGACGGCTGGGCCGTGCTAGTGATGCGTTCAATCCTGGAAGTGTAAGAATTATGGCGGGTTTCTTCAGCTGTAGTCTGGTTTTTCATCGCCAGTATCTTCGCTGATTCGCCCCTCTTGAGATCTTCGAGGATTTGGCAAACAGATGTCAGGCCATCGGCTAGGTATCGAGCATCGGATTGGATATAAAAGAGGGGCATCCGCTGTTTCAAGGGGTCGGCGTCGATGTGATAAATCTCTGCATCTGGGTTGGGCTTGCAACGTGTTTGGATCCATGGGACATCGCAGTCTAGAACCAGGATAACATCGGCTTCTGTAATAGAGTCATCAGCTCCTTGTTTCACTCCCAGCCATGCCGGATGATTTCCAGGGAAGCACATGTCACTGCCCGCGGTATCGAGTATATGCAAGGCCTTGATAGTATCTGCTAACTCAACTAGAGCATCTGGAATGCTGTGATTGCGGCCGGAATAGCCGGTCACTATCAATGGCCTCTCGGCATTGGCCAACGACTGCGCAATACGACTTGCAGCCCGTGAAGGAAGGCCGCCTAGCACAGCAGGATCCCAGAATTCCTGTCTAATGGAATATGGGTTTATCTCTGCTTCCATGACCTCCCTTGCAGCACAAAGATATACTGGTCCCTGTGGAGCAGTCCTGGAAAATTGCAGCGCTCGATTAACCATCTGCTTAATGTTAACCCCGGTTTTAATTTCAGCTGTATATCGGCAGTATTGACCCAGGATTGCCTTTTGATCGGGGACATCCTGTAACCAGTGGATAAACTCAGTTCGCGAGCCACGCATCTCGCCCTCCTGAGTAAAGGGCGACATGCCTGCAAAGATAAGAACGGGGGCGTGGCCACTTGAGGCATTGTGAACCGCTACGCCGAGGGCCTGTGTACCAACATCGACATGGACAATAACACATTGTGGCTTCCCAGTCAAACGAGCGTAGCCATCTGCCATGGACATAGCCACCATCTATCAACGCTCGCCATTATTAGTAGTCATTCTTACTAGAAAATAATCCTTTATACAGAAAGATGATACCTCGCTAGGGCACGTAATTATGCGTGGAAATCCCCCCCCGGCCTTTCGCTGACCTTTCACCATGGCCTCAATCATACCAGGATGATCTGATCCCAGATTGACGAAACAGTGTGTGACTCCCGCCTGCCATATTGCCTCAAAGAAGGCAAAAGATGCTGAATACATGTCAAACTTTTCGTAGAAATACTGGGGAGTTTTTTTTCTGAGATGTCAGGTTGCAAGTATTTTGTAGAAGAGTGATTGATATCGCTTCGTGAAGGGAAAATTGTTGAGAGATTGCTCGAAATGGGCGGCGCGGTGCGCTGCGCCACCGTTACAGAATTTGAACATGGGTTCTTTCCTGCTGCTGAGCTGCATAAACCAATCTTACCAGCCAGCGCGGCCAAGGGCTAATGATTAGCGAACCTCTACACCACCCGGATTGTAGTATCCTACAGTATCGTATCGGGTAGTACTCCATACGGAGTTTACTCCGTATTGGCAGACATCTGGATCCTAAATCCTGGCGGGCGAACTTGACCTTCCCGTCCCACCAGGGATCCTGGCCTAGCAGACCCCGCCTATGGCCACCACATCCCCAACCACGTTAGTGGGTCCGATAGCATTATGTACGAAGCACCTATCATTACTCCACAGATGGGTAGTCTTTCTGAGGGACTTGCCTGAATACCTTGCATTTTGTATCCAGATGTATGCTGGTACAACACAACTTGTAGTCCATACAACGTATCAGGGATGGAGTACATAGTTCCTGCAAACCTATATACTTCTAACACTGCTGCATAAGTACTGGCCAATATAACTGGGGCGACATTAAAATGAATGTGTTTGAAACGCATTAAGCCCCTGGTTGACGATGTTACTTGCATATTCATGTAGGTCCCTTGTGTGAATTTGATGCTTAATGGACCTGAGAATTTCCATTACAAGTAGCCATTTATAACCCATTAATGAATCGGGCATTTGAACATGCAATAAAATATTCAGGCGATGACGTCTATTCACAAGCCCGAATCGCTTAATTATTGCCGTAGTGGTCGCTCAAAGAAGAGGCTCTCAAGGTGGCAGAATAATTAATATTATTGCAGATAGAATGTGCATTGCCATATATCACTTAGCAAATAGCTGAGAGATAAATCGCAGATCAAAAAGAAACTATGTATCGGAACGTAATGGATCCTTACAGAGTAAATCGAAAGGTAGGGTACGCGTCGCCCAGGTTGCTCTTAACATCCTCGGGAAAGTTGAGTTTGTAATCTTGCTCTCCGGCATCGCGCTTCTTGTTCTCCCTCCACATGAGTAAAAACATGATAGTTGCACAGATTGCTCCCAGCCACATCATGGCAAGCGCAACACTATAACCAGTAACATAGGTGGGGGCTTCATTGACGAGGAAAATGTTGCTTCCGATAATGCCAGCAAGATTACCTATCGTGACTTGGATTGACGAGCCAAATGAGCGCTTCCAATGACCTGAGAGGTTATTCTGCAGCCATGCAAGTGCCATGGGTGTTACCATGTAGGCACCACCGAAGACCAAGAAAACCGCACCAAATTTGTAGTCTCGAGACTTCCCTTCCTGTGCGAGGAGCATCCCATAGCCAATGGTCACCATACCAGTTCCAGCAAGAAAGAAGCTAAAGCGGTGCCTAAGCTTGTCCGAAGCCCAAGCACCTATGAGCATCATGCCAGCTGCAAACACATAAACAGGGATAGTGCGTATTTGCGCTTCCTGGGCCATCCAGTTGAACTCCAGTAGAATAGTTGGAAGAAAGAAGGTTCCAGAAAGACCTGGAACACCAACGCCCATGTATACTAGGGCCCCAAGCCAAATCTTGTAGTCTGACATAATCAGTTTAAAAGAAGCCTTATTCAGATTATCCATACGGCATGAGTCGTCAACATCAACAGCAAGGCGCCGACGAAGCAGCTCTTTCTCTTCGGTATTAAGGTACTTAGTCTGTTCTGGCCAGTCAATGATTAGGAATGCAGCAATGATGGCTAGCGTGGAGGTTATAGCGCCTTCAATGATGAAGATCCAGCGCCAAGCAGCAAAACCATGTTCGCCACCAAGTTTGGAGATGCCGTAGGCCAGAAGGCCGCCAAATGCGCCAGCAACAACAGTGCTGCAGAAGAAGAAAGACATCCGTTTTTGATATTCGTGTCGCTTGTAATACATCGATGTGACATAGATGATGCCAGGTAGCACACCGGCCTCGAAAATACCGAGGAGGAATCGGAGACCAATGAGGGCACCATACGAATGAACAAATCCCATGCACATGTTGATGATGCCCCAGCAGAACATCAAAGTGGATAGGTATAGGGAAGGGCGAAATTTCTTGATAACCATGTTGGAGGGAACCTCCAATAAAATATAAGAAATGTAATAAGTCTGTTTGAGGTTAATTTTATACTAAATTACGGCATTGATTATTTAGAACTTACAAATAGCGCGACGTTGAATCGATTTCCGGTGAGGTCAAGGTCGGAGACCATTCCCTGAATACGTGCATTGCTGATATTGATGCGATCCAAGAAGGACATCATGTATATCACAAAAAAAGTAGGGAATATTATGAAGTCAAGTTTCGTAACTAGCTTACTCTCGGCCTTGGGATCAATAGGGGCATCCGAAAAGTCTGAGCTGGTTCTCAAGGGCGATTTAGGAGCAATATGCCCGTCTGCCCGTACGGGTTGCTTCTCTTCGGTCATAGACATGGTGAGAATTGGAACAGTATCCAAAATATTAGATATGCGGTAAGTTCAATGAATATAGAAGGGATTATAACCCAATTGGGGGCAAACGGAAGGATAGAAGAAATGTAGTGAAAAGAAAAAGGTCGTAGAGAAATGATTAGCTCCCCAATGGCCCTAGATGGCCATGTTATCTGGCGTTAATTGCAATGACCAAATCGGCGAGACAGCGACAACGCAGGTTACAAGAGTGATGGATGTGTGAAAAGAAGAGAAGAGAAGTGATTACGGACAAAATTCATTGAAAATTTGCGTTGTATGACCCGGGCTGGGGGCTCCGTTAAGCTGCGTCTTCAGTCGATTAACCATCCATGAACCCCCCATTAACCGATGCAGGAAGAAACTGTTAGCGGCAGCAGGTAGGTGTTGAGGATATCTTCTTGCATACGAAGTACACGTCAAGTACTCTGTACGGAGTCCACTCATCAGTTTTACCGATACGATGCCAAGAGTCTCGATGCAGACAAGCAGTACAACCAAACTTAGTTCCTCCGTCCCTTGTACGCTGTCTCACCCAATCATGGAATGAAGCTCACAAAGAGGTAGTATTTTCAATTTATTATGGGGATGTCCTCTTAGAGAGTGTCTTAGAGAGCGGGCCGACCCCCAATTCGCGACAGCGGAAATAGTTATGCAGCCGCGGTCGTGGATACTACTTATGCTGCCTCTACGTCTTCCCCGATTAGCCAAATGCCTGTCTACTTCGGCCAAATTCACAATATACGTAAAGGAACAAGTAATGCATAGGCGTATAAAAAATAATCCTTGTAATGTGACGGTTTCGATAAGGGGTATGGCATGATTTGCTCTGTTGAGCCGGGTGATTTACTCGAATAAGTATCGTGCATGTTGTGTGGAAGGAATCCGTAGGGACTAAACAAGGGAATTCTCTGTAGATGGAGCTACATGTTACTGCCGGTCCCACAGCGTCCCATTGACCTTTCGGATTGTGCGTTGGGCTGGCTGGTTGCTGACCCTCTTCGCTCTCGTAAGTTTCATGCGCATGAGGTTCCCCAGATAAGATCCGTCTGTTTAGTGTTGATCCCCGGAAGCCGCAAACTAGTGGATCATGATCGAGCAGAAATGGAGAAATGATTAATCAAACCATGCATAGCATATTTTGACTCTATCGACCTCAAGTACTGGAGGGCTGCTTTTGCTACCCCACCCACGCCCAAAACTTCCCAATAAGGGGGGTTCAAAAAAAATTCTGCCAGAGGGTAGCATCCGGTTCCCTAAATGAGAGACACAGGAGCCTTTTCCTGTAGGACTTTTGCATGGGAAACCTTGCGACCAACAACATACGAACCTTACGACCAACAGACCTGCAGCAGAGTGGATACGACAAGGGTATCAGCATGACAGTGGAAACTGCTGTTCAACATTCTTATTTCTCATACACAGTGCCGAGAGTTTCCACTCTCGCAATTGCTGTACTGCCGAAAGTAAGAAATGGGCTGGTAGGATGGTTTAGCTATGACTTTGTAAGAAATCGCGCTGGGAGAAAATCTTTACGACAGACTTTTTTCGGAACAGCTGCTGAGAATTTTGAAACTTTGTAGAAGGGTTGCACCGCAGGTCCTCGAATCCATTGTAGGCTTCTGTACTCTATAGCACTAAAGGAGTTGGGACCCGATGGAAATATTTGACTACATGCTTGGAGTTACCCCTGGATGATTTGTACAAGTTTGATAATATTTGATTTGGCAGTCTTACTCCCATGTATTACTTGTATGGCAGTCCTTTGGTGCATATTACGAGTAAATTGAGAAGAAATTTTACCCAATGCGCTGCATTCTTCGCTGGCCAGCACATGGTAAACGAATGATCAATGTACCCAAAGGACGGTATGGATTAGCCGGCAACGAGCTGTTTCTTCATAATGCTCCTTCTCCTCATATAGCACCATTTGCTTACTTTTCAGGGTTTGTACACTAGTCTGATGATACTGGCACTGTAGCATTGCATCCTCTCAGCTAGATCAGAGGAGCGCAACATTCCTAATGTTTTGCCCCTGCATCGGATTGATGTTCCCTTGTTGGTGACTACTTACTAGTTGTACTTTCGTACTTCGTACAGTCCTCGCAAATTTGCGAGCCAACACTGCAAAATCATTACTATAATGATGGGAGGGTGCCCACCATGCATCAGTCTTGGAGTCTGGTTTTAATCTTTATATCCTAACATCTATCTGGAATCAAAGCAGACATAGCGGATTCCAATATGTCCACTCCGCAGGCATCACCACCTAACCCTAATGACAACAACTCCCGTTTGGTATATATACCTGCGGCTATTTTTGTGGTAATATGTCCAATCATAGTTGCATTGCGCGTCTGGGCGCGTCTGAGGCAGAGTGGCAATATGGGGGCCGATGATTGGACCGCTATTGGAGCCTTGGTAAATATATCTGGACTGGATGAGAAGTCCAATATGCTAACAGTTACATATCTGCTATTACTCAGATATTTGCAATTCTAACCAGTGGATTTTTAGTAGCATGTAGGTGAATGTGCGGCTAGCTAAACTTCACAGAATGAAGCTGATAATATCGGCAGCTTGCCATTATGGAATGGGTCGACATTTTGTATACATAGAGGCTCAAAATAAGTTTGAAACCCTGAAGGTATGTTATATGTATCCTATTCATAAGTCTCCGGTTTGTCTAATAGAGAGGAGTATTTAGTACCTGTACATGTCCCAAGTCACCTATAAAGCGGCAATCAATCTTACTAAATGCTCCATTCTACTACTATATCTACGTCTGTTCAAAATTGTTCGCTGGATTAGATGGGCTTGTTGGGGTGTACTTGCTTGCGTTATTATTTACTGCGTATCGTCGATGGTCGCGACCATCTTCCAGTGCAACCCCGTCGTCAAAGCCTTCGACAAAACCCTACCAGGCACTTGTATCGACATCGCTAAATTTTGGTTCGCCAATGCAGGATTTTCAATTGCGACGGACGTTATTATACTCCTACTTCCTATGCCTTTAGTCTATCAACTGGAGGTTCCTCGATTACAGAAAGTCGCTTTGATGGCTGTATTTGCCATTGGTATCTTTGTTATTGTTACGTCATGCCTCCGAGTCACAACGCTTGACGTATTCGCTACATCTCCCGACAATACATATGACATTGCAAATGTAATGTGGACCATCATCGAGCCAAATGTGGCCGTCATATGCGCATGCCTACCGACTCTACGACCACTAGTTGTTAAATTATTACCTGGTCTAAAGAGCAAAAGCTCAGCCAACCGTTACGGAGCTGCGGGCTATGCTTCGAAGTCAAAGGCTACAGCTGGAAGCCAAATAATGCATGATAATCACTGGACGGATACCGATATAAATTCTAATAGCATTCATATGGCAACTATTCAGCGCAGTAATTCTAACGCAGGGAGTGAAGAGCGAATTTTAGCTAGCGGTCAAAATGATATAAATAACGCTATACACAAGACAGTAGAGTATAGTATCCAATACTCGGAGAAGAGGTAAATGTATGGAAAGAAATTGAGTATATACAATACGGAGTGCGTATACAATATATAGGTTTAATTTGCATAGTATTGAAT
>PXNZ01000632.1:0-27091 GCA_003012085.1 Trichoderma brevicompactum | reverse complement strand
GGGGGGAATACCAGAGCGGGTAGATGCCGATGGAACCTCCTTTCGCGGAATACTCTTGACACTATCGGAGCGTGGTCCAAACTTGGCGGTTGGGGCCTCGCCATCATCTTGCGCCTTGGAATCATAAGACGCTCGCGATCCGGGAGTATTGTCCATGGCCTTCCGCGGCTCAGACTGCGAGGTACTGTCCTTCCGTGGCGTACTGGTACCCGTCCGGTTGGGAGTGCCCTCCTGTTGCTGCGGGATGGATTGCGAGCTGTCGCTCCGCGACTCGGTTGGCCTTCTTTTCTTCGGAGCATCCTGAAGCTTGCCCTCGTCGGTGGATGGGGAGGATTTAGTCTGTCCAGACTCTGTCTTTGAAGCGGAGCGAGAGGAAGACTTGGCCTGTGAGGCCTCGTGGTCTGTCGGCTGGCGAGATGCTGCAGCGGCGGCAGCCCCGAGGAAGGCGATATGAGTAGCGGAAGAATGCGAATCACCCCGCTTGTCAGACACGGTCGGTCGGGGAACATTGATGTGGTCCTTGTCCTTCTTCTTGCCTGCTTCGCCAGCAGTCTCCGAGGTCGATTTCTGGGTGCCGTTTGGCGATCCGCTCGTGTCGAGGGCCACGGATATTAAGAAGCCGTCACCACCATCACCGTTGTTGGAGGTAATAGTCGAGTTACGATTTCTGCGATAGGTAGTTGAAGGAAGGCCAAGTCCATCTTTGGAGGCATCGGCTGCGCGATCCCCCCTCGCCGACGATTCGTTATGCCTATGGCCAGTGCGCGGCCGAGGTGACAGCTCCGTAGGCCCGTCGGGATCGACACGGTCGTTGGAGAAGGCATTGTTTGGAATGGCGCCGGGTGGTAGGGCTGGAAGAGACTTTTCCGGCACCATGGGTGGTTGCTCTTTCTCCCGCGCTTTAGCTGCTGCGGCCGCCTTGGATTTCTTTCTCCGCCTAGCCATTAAGGTCTCATAACAGTCCATGCAGAAGATGCCCTGAGAAGTCCTCGCATAGCGCAGGTTTTCGATCTTACGCTTACAGTTTCGGCAGCGGAAGCAAGTTGAGCAGAATGCTTGGTCGCCCGTTAGGATGGCCAGGTCCTCGATTTTGTTGCCGCAGGCACTGCAGCTATAGGTGCAGTTGTTGCAGATGAGGGAGCCATCGCCGAGCAGGAGAAGGTTGGCATCGGAGTCGAGGAGGGAGCCGCAGGTGGTGCAGCGAAAGCAGTCGAGATGCCATCGGTTGCCAGCTGGCAGGAAATCATGTTAGCACACACACACACATATACGCACGCACGCACACGGCATGAGAAGAAAGCGGCCAAGTAGGTCACAATGATGTGGCAGAGTGCATGGCGGTCAAGAGCAATAAGGTCTCGCCCAGGCACCGCACAGCGGTCTCCGGCAGCATCTGAACGGAATTTCACACAAACAGACCAATAAACTTACCCAATTCAAACGCTTTGCCTTCTTCAAGGATCTAAGGGGTGAACGCCGTTAGTCGAAACCAGAGCCTGGGTGCATGTCCCGCAGTGCGGGCGGTATTACAAACCTCACCACAGCCCTTACAGGGGAATGCATCGTCGGCCTCCATAGGGGTCTCCAGATACTCGTCCACTATTGTGGCAGACATGATGGGCTAGTAGTAATGTAAGGAGAGGGGGAAGAGGGGGGAAGAAATGGCGTAGCCCAAAAAAAAATGTCAGGTTGTTGAGATATATATATATGTCTTTACATATATACCAGTATATATATGTATGAGGCTTTGCAGGCGGTGCGGTGTCCGATGCTCGTCAGCAAAACGTGGAGGGCTGGCTCGTTCGTTGGAGGAGGTGGTGGGCAGGTTTGACAGCTACGGGCTGAGTAAGACCGTCATCGATGGCGATGCAAAGGAATCAGGCCTTTCCGGTCGTCGATTCTCGTCCTCGAGGTGGCCAGAGAGCGGCGAGATGAGCGGCGTGCTGTCGCAAGTCCTCACGCAAGCAAAGAGGCGGGCGAGGTTGCGGACGGCTGGGGCCGGTGCTACACAGAGCAATGCAATGTCGTTGCTCCAAGACAAGGGGGGCAGCGAGTTGGAGGCACCACGGCGGGACAGCGAGCGTCGAGGCTCAGCGGGATGGCGAGCTGGAGCGTCTGGAGCAGAGGAGAGGATATCGCGAGAAGAGGAGCGGAGGAGAGAAATGGCAACGAGATGGAGAGCGGAAGAGAAGGCGGCCAAATGCTCCAGGATGGGATGCAACGGGGAGGGGATGCGCTGGCCGCACCTGTAGAAGCAGGTACCAGGGACTGCCACCCCAAAGGTACGGAGTACCCCCCCAAAGGGACCCCCCCATGGTCCCCTAAAACAGGCACGACAAGTACATTGTCCACAGGCAGTGGCAGGGTGTTACAAGTTTGCGCCATTGCGTGTTAAGATGCAAAGTACCTAAAATTAGATGGTGCAGATTCAAGACCAAGTGCTCTTTAGCACATGATTAGCGTCAAGCCACGCAAATCAAGCATGCGCGTGATGGTTGAAGATGGTTGAAGATTTCTGGCGATGCGGGATGATATGGAGCATTACGTGAGAATTTGTCTACTGTTGAGATCGAATTGTATTTTTGTTTCTTCTTCAAATCATCTGCTATCAATTTGTTATGACGGCAAATCAGATTGAGGCTTGGAATGGTGGTATGGAAGCTACAATATAGAGCGGTACATGTGCGAGCGTTTGTCTCAAAGTACCTGTTTGAGCTGAGATCCTAAAAGGTACATGGCTTGATATCCAACATCTGCAGCCTAGTGGTCCCCCCCGGTGCCCACACAAACTCGACCGCCTAATACCATCAGCTATAGCGAACAGGTAGCTGTACTTGGCATCAGCTAAACATGACGATTAGGCGGGAGGCTATAGGTGCTCGTACCCCGTACTGCGCGGCAGCAATAGGGAGTTGGTCGCACTGCGGAGCGCTTGGTGCAAAGTACTCGTACCAGCACACGAACCACTGTGGGACTTTTTTCACCCAGGAGACGTGGCGCAGTTGTGCAACTGGAAAGGCTCAAAGCAAGGTCAGGGGCTACTTTTTAGAACATTGCAACATGTCCACAAGGGAGGCGGGCGGGCTCCCTTTTTTTTTCTAATTTTTTTTTCTTTTTTTTGCCATTCTTCGAGGCACGCAGAAAGTAGCCGGGATCCGGCTGAAACATGAAACTTTGCATGTACAGGTACAAATGCAGCTAGGAGTACTCTTTCAAAAGACGGAAATTTCACATCAAAACCATAGCCCGATCTGAGCAATTCGCACTTCTATTAGTGGTGTTTCGTTCACTCTAAATACTGTACCTACACGGACCTAAAATGAAAGGGAGCTACCAGTCCCCTCTTAGAGCTCTCTCACCTTGGGAGAGCCCGCCTAACCGCCTCCAAACAGCTTTTGGCGGTCACCAAGCCACAGTTGGCTTCTAAGCTCCAGCGGGTGTAGCGACCAGGCTTGGCATTGTCTAAGGGATCGACCGCCTGTCTAATGCTGCCTAGGCAGGTTTATCAAGTATTTCCGAGCCACTCCGCAGCAGGGACTATCTGTAAATGCTGAAACCCGGTACTTCGTGCTGTAGAAGGGCTTTGTAGATCCAGGATAAGATCATTCCACCCTGTGTCACAGCAGCAAGGACTAAAGTTATCCAACTGCCTGGACACGTAGGACAAGACAGCACTTTGTATCGGTACATGTAGATTTTTCCCACATCTGCAGCGGAACAGCCGTCAAAACAAACGGCGTCTGCAGGTGGCATGCAGGATATGGTAGGACCAAAGACTTTGGAGCACAATCGCCACCAATAAGGTACGCGATGTTGCCTAACAAGGACTGGGCACAATGCCATGTTTTTCGCATCGTTCAGGGGGGGCCGAGCACACCGAAACCTCGAAACTTGCCTCGTTTGTATACTCATACATTGCACTAGCAGCAGGATGAATTGCTAGCAGACCGTGCCGTTATCTGAATGGCTCCAACAAGAAACTAGCATGGCCAGGGGATCCCACCGCCAAAACGACGCCAAAACAAGCCCGTGGGGATGGCTCGAATGATTCCACACACGGCCTCTCTGGAGCCTCTTGACTCGGCAGCGCTGGGAAGGGTTTTGTTGCGTAACTGTGCTGCATTTCAGCCCTTTCCCCTTTCATCTGCGGTGTCTCAATTTAAATTCTCTTTTGTCCATCTTTTGCCACACACCGCAATATTTGACGGCATTCCACAACGTTGCCCAGCTTTTGGAACATTGGAACAAGTGCCTTAGTCAGCACATCCCGCGCCTCTTGTTTCACGGCATGACTTTTGACCCCCCTTCCTCCACTAGGGCCGTGTTTCACCTTGATTGAGCATTTAGCAGAAGCTGGATGTGACGACTTGTCGGCCTTGAGATGGGATTGGCTCTTTTGCCTTTGATGAATGGCGAGTGCTCTGGTTCCCTGGTGCCATGTGCCTTAGACATGCACTCCGTAGCGCCCAGACATGCCCCAATGAACTCCTGGTTCCTCCTCATCGAACGACATCCAGCTGTCCGTGATGCACTAGATCCTCCTACTACTAATATATTAATTATCCCCGTGGAGATGGCGGCTTTCCTTCATTTTGTTAGTCCAAGCATGGACTGCTATTGGAAAGCACTTTCTGTCTCCTTTTATTAACCTCCATCCGTCCAACAACACTCACCATCCGGAGGAATTCGCTTTCACATCCCAAAGACGGCAGTCTCCTCCGCCAGAAGAACTCAGCTGCGAAAACTCCCAGCCGCACAGCCAACCCGCCTCATATAAATGGCCGAACCCCATCAATTGCCCGCCAACTTCCCGATCCGTCCCTTGTCGCAGCCCACGTTTTATCGGAACCTTGTTCGGTGTGCACTCAACAAAAAATTTTCTAGTAGTACTGCTTGGATGCAAACGAATTGAATGCTACCTCCTATGTCTTGCTGCTTAACCGCGGTATATTCTACTCTATAGGTACGAACCTCGGCTCCCAGCTTGGAGAGGACGATAATTTCGTGCAAGAAACCCAGGTATTGCAGCCACTGTCTCAGCTTACCCCGTCTCAGCCGGTGCAACGACGAAGCTCTCCAGCAAACGCATAAACCTCACCCATGGCATCTGACCACCCGACCCTTGTCGAGCCGTCGATCTGCCGCCAGAGCCCTGCTGTTAGTCGAGCTGGTGTTATTGAGTGCTGCCTCCATTAGGCAACTGGGCGCCTCTTCTCGCCGTGCCCGATGTTTCAATTGTGGCGGGCAAATATTGGCCTTTGTTATGCCGATGAGATTTGTCCCTCCTTCTCATGTGAGGTTATCGAGTCTATCTGAAATTGCCATGTGCCACATGACTTGGGTCTTGCACAATGCGTGCCTTTCAATCGACTGCTATTCAACCACTCATATGGTCTTATCCCCGTGCTCGGGAGCTACATTTAGTCCGAGCCATGTATCAAGGCTTCTCTTCAGAATCTGCCAGTCATTGTTGCAAGATTATCCGTGTGGACACAATCCTGACCTCTAGGCATTTTACAAGCTCGAGCGTGACAACGTTTTCTCGTCTTGTTCTTTAAAATTGACATCCAATTCAATTCCATATGCTCCATCATTACCGTAGGGTAGGCAGATACACCCCGTAGCCGCAAATCTGTTTATGCCAAGGTATCGTAACAACAAAATATGAACAATGCAAACTCCAGTTGGCAGCTTATTTCTCAGCAACAAGCTTCTTGACCTTTTCCAACAGCAACGCGCTCTCCCGTCCCAACTTCTTCTTGCCGTCCTTGTCCCTGGTCTTGGCCATGGCCTTCTTGAATCTCTCCCGCTCAGCCTGTTTCTGGGCGCGCTCTTCCATCCGCCTCTCATACTCTTTCCTCTTCTCCTCAGCCTCTTGACGGCGCTCTTCAGCCTTCTTCAGCTGCTTGTCGTAGTATCCAGGACGCCGAGTTCTCCGCCGCTGGCCGTCACTAGGGCCAGTCGTCTTCTCTGGATCGGCTCCAACTTGTGCCATGTCTTCATCCTTTAGCATGAGCTGTCTGGTGGGGTGCATCTTTTCTCCCTCTTCTCCCTCCTCCTCCTCACCGGCGTCGCTTCGTGCCGATTTCGCTTCATCCTCGCCGTCGTCCTCATCATCACCACGACTGGGACGGGCCTTGGCTTCCGCCTCCTTCTTGTCAGCAGCCTTAATCTTTGCGTACTGCTTCTTGACCTTGGCTCTGTGAATCAGATCACGTTTTAATTTGTCGACTACATATTGTAAGTTTCATTGCATTGCTTGAGCCCCATCGGCTGGGGGCCTGAAGAAATTTCTGAGAGGGAAACGTTACCTTTGCGACGCCACGGCCCGTCTGGCAAATTCTCGGGCCCGACTCTGAAGCCGTGCTTCTTCTTTGCGACCTCGGACGTGGCATCTGCACCTTCCGATGTCCGTTTGGGGGCCATTTCGGCTCGTCAAGCTGAGCCGGGTTTTGGTCGTCTTAAAAATTTTTGATACCTTGTACTTTTAAGAGTAAAAGTGAGATGCCGGTGAGGCGCGAGGTGAGCCCAGGCCGCTAGCCATTTCCGTGCTGGGCAGTGGGGTTAAGCGTGGCCAGCAGAAGGTCAGCATCGCATCGCGCCATGAAATGACTGAGCGCCCCTCACAGGTGAGCAACTGAAGGGGGCACGCCGAGCTCAGCGCCCTATTTTCAGCGGCATTGCCGGGGGGTGGGGTTCTGAAGCCCGCTGTACGGAGCTCGGAAAACAGTGCGCTTGCTTGCGCCAAGTCCCGCAGACGCATGATTCGGGCTGCTGCTGGCGATAGGTGACACACGGTAGCTTTAGCCTGCCATGTGACGGCGCTGGCTGAAGGTGAGACAAGATGGCGAGCTGATGCTGCAATACGAGCTCTTTTTTACGACGAGAGTGGTGGCCTCATTGACTGGTTTAGATTGGTTTCACCCAAAACATCATGATTAGTACTAATGTACTGAGGTTGACAACAGATTAAATACATGCATATTGATAGGTGCCTAATACGTCTCTACCCGTTACAACTGCCATTCAGATGCCGACTTGAAGCACCGGGCTTTGCTCTTACTCATACTGCTCCAACAGCGCTACAGGTCCCCCCCGGCCCGCCTATGACGCTCGGCACAAACCCCCCACTGCGCGCGCTATATTCGATCCCCCCCAGGTGGCTACAGTTATAGCGTGATGTGCGCTATCGGCATGTTACGGCTGAGGTCTGGGGCCCATCATGGCAACTTTGGGCTCCGACGTAATGTTTGCGTGATTCACCGCCCAGCAACGCCCCGGCAGTAACGAGTCGCTTGTGCATCCCAGCTTTCTTTTTCCCCAACGCCCAAAAAGCAACGTTCGTTTCTCCCCTTGCCTTTGCTGTGCCCTCTTCTCGTCTACATGCAGCAGCCCTTGCAACAGACGTGCAGAACCGAAATAAACGCCCCCCGTACAAGTAGCGCTGCATCCTACGCTGTCCCGCTTGGATGATCCCCCAGGCCCTCGTGCTTGCCAGTAGATCGGCTCCGATGGTGACGCTTCCGGCTGCGGCTGCGTCCATCACCCCGGCGGCTGAAATTTTCCATATACTACAACTACTACATGTTTTCTATTTCTCATGATCCGGTCGTTTCGCGCTGCTCTCGAGCTGCTGCGGAATCACCTGCCATAATCTCTTCCGCAAATGCCCATCTTTCAGGACGACATCGATCATGTATCGCCGGCCTCCAGCCCCTCCGGGCCCATCGGTCTTGAGCCAGCAACGGCGAGGAGCCGTCGCTTCTCAGAGGAAAGCCTACGGACCGAGCTGTGCGAAGGGCCAGTCCCCGATAGCCCTTTGCATCCATCGACGCCCAAGAGCGACGAGGAGGCCAGGATATCGGATAGGGCCGAGCTGATACAGAGGTTGAAACGGGGGGAGAGCCCAACTTGGATCCCCAACCGACATGTAAATTCAACGCCATCATTCCGGCTTTTCTTTGCTGACCAGGTTTCTCCAGCTCGAGTCTATTCTCCAGCACGACAAGTCTCACAACCTGCAAGAGCCCAGGACCTCTCCCGAATCGCCGAGTCTCCTACCGCCAGCGCCAATCACACCAGAGAGGAGCAAGCTATCAGAATCGGTTGATGAGAGGCTGCGAGACGGATTAAGTATCGAACGACCGAGGTCAGCTTTCCACAGCGGTGATTTTACGAGCGATGGTACGGCATCCGAGAGCGGACAGCACAGTGACTCGAGGAGGAGTAGCTGCGAAGAACGGGTGCCGCCTGTGCATGCCTGGTTTGCAACCTCGCCACCAAGAGACTTCTACGGCGGCAGAGCACACCTGATAGAAAGTAATACCGTCGACGGCTTCAAGCCCGATATCTCCCCACTGTCGACGTCACTGTCTAGTTTCGCATACCAACCGCCAACCAGCCCTCTCGCCCAGTCTGAGACGAACGAGGATGTTGATTTTTCTATCCCGTCTGAATTTCCCTCTACCAGATTTAGTTCTGCAAGGCGACATACTCTCACCTCCAGCCATTCTTCGTCTTTTCTCTCGCCCTCACCTTCAAGGACGCGATTTCAATCCCGACTTTCGTCACGGCGAGAGGGTGCCTTGCCATATCAAGCGCACCAGCCTCGTCGTTCCTTGACTTCCGCTCCCAGTTTTGTCCACCACATCCATAACCACCATCACCTCCTCCCTCCCCAGACGCCGGCATTTCTGCGCTCGCGACGACAGTCCTTTGGCTCAGATACCTCGCCAATCCAGCACGCCTCCATGGTTGGTTCGTATGAAGAAAGCATTCTACGTGGCCGCATGTCAACAACGCCATCCAAGCCATTCGAGTTTCTTGCCCAGATTGGCGTGCTGGGCAAAGGCAACTGCAAACCCAGCCTCCGATGCCCGCGACATGTGACACTCCCATTCCCGGCTGTGTACTATAGTTATGGTAACACGTCGACTGGGAGGTCCCTTCTTGATGACGGCCCAAGCCCTTACGTTGGTCAGATTGACTTGGAGAACGGTTTACCTAACCCCGAAGAGGAGTCAAGGTCGCGAAGAAAAGCCCAAAGCCGGTACAGCGACCGAAAACAGCAGGCCGTCGGCGAAAATGTCGGGTTTCCCGACCAGGACGTGGACGCAGATCGAGAGGGCCGTAAGGCGAGCAGGCCGAAGCGCCTCTCTACTTCTCTGAGGTCACCCCCAGGAGGAAGCTATAGAATCCCCGAAACAGGGCAGATTCAGATCGTCGTCAAGAACCAAAACAAAACAGCCGTCAAACTTTTTCTAGTACCTTATGACCTGACTGGCATGATGCCGGGAACGAAAACGTTTATCCGCCAGCGCAGTTATTCTGCTGGCCCCATAATTGATAATGTGCCAAACATGTCCCAGGCGGACATGGGCCGGCCCATACTCAGATACCTCATCCACTTGCACATTTGCTCCCCTAGTAAAGGACGCTTCTACTTATACAAGAGCATTCGCATCGTTTTTGCAAATCGGGTACCCGACGGTAAAGAAAAGCTGCGCAACGAAACAACGTGGCCCGAACCGCGGTTCTCCCCTTACAAGCCTATTCGGGTGATGAATCCCCCGCTTTCGACTTCTGGCGGTGCGGGAGCCGCGTTGGCCAGCGAGAAAGCTTTACGGCGACGCAGCCTGGGCCTCTTTGTGGGCAGAGACCGGCCGACCTTTGATAGGATGGACGGCATTGCGTCCCCTGACCAGATGCGTATGACGGCTCCATCACACGGCTTTGGTCTCGGCAATGTCGCTCCTGTAGATCCAATCCCGCTTCGCCTCCCGCAGCTAGACGCCGCAGAGAGCGACAACAATAGTGACTCTGTTGGCGTCACTACGGAATTCGACTCGCAAGGCCGTTCGTCTTCCCAGGTCAACACCCGCCCATCCACTAAAGATTCGGGGAGCATCGGTACATGGGGCCCAGCGCAATACGAGAAGCTCAACAAAGGTGACGCTGGCTACGGGGGAAACGCCTTCATCTGTGCGGCTGCCAGCGGTTCTCTAGGAAACGCTCCTGAGGGACTGCTCTCCCAGCGCCTTCGTGGACTGGACGTTAAACCTCATCAGACGGCCGATTCGACTGAGCCGGTTGAGTGATGGGTTCCGCCTACTATTATGCAATATAGAACTCTGAGTGTGGGCTGCATGGCCGTGTACTTCATATTCCTTCCTTTTCCGACTTTGTTTTTTATTTCATCTGGTTCGTGATTACATACCCACCACCCATTATTGGCGCTATTGGATATTGGAAAGTTAGAAGAGGACGGAGCTTGAAATCTATTCAACGCCCCTCTTGGTTGGACACATTTTTATTTTCGCATAGACTTGGAAACTTTGGAGTGTTGGTTTGTCGTCTCATCCCCTCTTTAATGTTCTCTCCGTTCGATTGATTAAGCAGCCGTTGATGCGATGCTGCTTCGCTCTTCAACCTTTGTGAGGTTTGAACTTGTCTTTACTACTGTACGCCTAACCTGTTAAGATGTGTAATTGACTTACAACTGGCTGTTGGGCATGAAAAGTTTTATTACATAACAATAGCTAAATAAAATGTAATTGACCCGACCGAACAATGGGCCGTGAATCCGCTTCGATCGTAGACATTACTTGGCTGGACGTGACAGAATTATCATTGTCGCCTTTACAAGCTCAAAGTCCTTCAAGAGTAATCACATGTGTTTTTGTAGATGGAGAGCTAGAAACTAAAAACTTGCGCTTATGGGGTAAGCAGCAGCTTAAAGTTCGCCTTGTTAGCAAAGTGGTCGAAACCTAATGCCATTAAACATTAGAAATAACGTGAGGCCAAGCATCCGAGGATCATTCTATCAAGAGTGGGGCACGTGACCCAATGTGGGCAAATGTAGCTACCGGATAGCTACCCTAGCATCCAGAGTTCACCAACTCTATTGTGAGCTTCTGGCTTCCTTCAGTGAATTTTTTTTCCCACTCTTGAGAAATATCTGACGGAATTTGAACAATTTTCAATCCGATTCGCCGTTGGAAAAAGGGTTGTTTCACGAGATATATGACGCGACGCTGATTTTGTAAAATACCATTCAGCGTGCCCCCATACACAAAGAGACAGACATCAGATTGCCGCCGCACTCATATCGAGATATATCATGGCATCATCGCCCCAGAAAGAAAAGGACGACATCGCTGCCACCATCTCAAAACTCGCCATTGATTCTGGAAAGCCGACGACCAAGAGCAAACCTAAAAAAGCCAAGGAGCCTGTAGCGGACTCATGGGAGGACGAAGACGTATCCGATGAAGAAGAAGCAGAAGATGATGACAATGACAAGGACACACAAGAAATGGAAGCAGGAACGTCAACTCCATCATCTCTAACACTGCCGACGGTGCCCCCGCCAACACCTGCCTCACCTTTAGGCTACGACTCCCCCCACGAGTGGGCGTCGCTGGCTAGCCAGAGCCAGAGCCAGAGCCAGAGCCCGTTGGCGACGTCGACCTCGGGCAGCGGGAGCGGCACGC
The DNA here is from genome assembly GCA_003012085.1 of Trichoderma brevicompactum. Lineage (NCBI taxonomy): Eukaryota > Fungi > Ascomycota > Sordariomycetes > Hypocreales > Hypocreaceae > Trichoderma > Trichoderma brevicompactum. The sequence goes on along the minus strand of PXNZ01000632.1, from coordinate 15,599 downwards.
CGGCGAGGAGGCCGGAGAAGACGGACGCGGTGGCGCGGCGGATGATTGCGGCGGGGCTGGGGCTCAAGGCGCCGAAGCAGACGGATGAGCAGCGGGCGTACCAGCGGTCGATCCGGGAGCAGGAGAAGAAGAAGCGGGAGGCGGAGAAGGCGGAGGAGGAGAGGAGGCGGGAGCAGACGGAGAAGGCCAAGGCGGCTGTGTGGGACGATTGAGATGATCTCAGCGAATTTGAAAGTGGGAGGGGTGTCTGTTTGTTTTTGTGAGGGATGATGATAGTTTTTTTTGGGGGGGGAGGGTGGTTGTGAGATGAGAATGATTATTCATTGTCTATCTGTTTCAACTTGAAGTTGTTACCTGAGGTTGTTAAATGCGCGGTGTCTTGTACCATCTCTACTAATAATACCAGCTCCTTTTCCATATATACTGATTGCCCTTTAGCTTGCCCAACTAGAGTGTTGCTTTCTATTGTGGAAAGCATCTCATATGAAGAGTGTGCATATGATGACCCTTGGAAACGATGACTGCCTTCCGTCTGACAAGGCCCCCTTTAGACTCACAACTGAGCAGTTACCGAGTCAATGTTATCAAAAGGATTCTCCATTCGTCGGATCCTAATCCAATGAATATTCCAATGCCATCCATCATTTGCGGCCGTCATCAAGAGGCCACAATGGTCGGCAGGGTATATAGCATAAACCAAACTCGCTTGATCTGTGTCAACATCTGCTCCGAGATTTTATCAATATCTCGGATTGTAAAAGCTGCCGCACATCGAGAGCATTTTCCTCTTAATATTTCATGCCCTCACTCCACAAACGGCAACGGCTCTCCGTTCTTCATGAGAACAACTTCGGAATCCTGCTCTCCACTCTCTCTCCTCAACCCAACTCCAATTCCCTCCAGCCCCTCCTCCTCAGCTCTCTGATTCCACAGCATCTGTCTCACCACGCCATCCCCGGAACAGCAGAAATACCCCATGGGCAAGTTGCTCCGGCCAACAGCATCTCTCACCCCCTTTGTCGCCTCCCTCTCAGCCACCATCAGGCCCAGCACTCCCGAGCCTCGCCATCCCGGCGGGGCGCCGACAAAGGATCCTTCCAACTCTCGGATGAAATGAGGGCCCTTTTTATGGGCGCCCGCTTTGCATTGGACTAGAACCCTGACGGCCTGAGACGTCGACGGGATGGTCCAGTGTCCTAGCAGATCGATGCCAAAGTCCGATGCCCCTCCGATTCGTTTTAGGGAGAAGCCGTAGCGGACGAGACGCTCTGCCACCAGGTACTCGTAGCGAGTTCCCCTGAAAAAGGCCGATTTCTCATCTAAACCGGCGCGTTTCGCATATTCGAGAAACGAAGCGAGGTCCGAATGCTGTTTAGCGGATGCAGAAGGGTGTATCTCGTGTACGATTGATTTGGACGCAGCAGCAGCCGGCTTGCGGCTTGCACTTGCAAACTCGCGGACGATTATTCGGGACGCATTTGCGATGGCAAGGTTCCAGCTAATGTCTCTGAAATTGAAATTAATGCCACGGCGTAGCATTGTCTGGCTGAAAGAAAAGAAAAGAAAAAAAGCTAGAATAATGCCATTGTATGTTCTTATTTTCAGAAACATACGTTTGAGAGAGAGCTCAAGTATGAGATGAAGGCTCTATTCAGTAAACGGGGCATATCCCACTACCGCTTACCGGAATATTGCGATACCCCCACCATCGACGTCAACCCGCAAGCAACCAACATCATTGCTACACCAACCTCTTGTTGATGTAGCGTTGTCCATAAACACCACACTATAGAGCTAATGGTCCAATGAATCTCTCCTATATCAGCAAACAGTCACCACCAACCTCTTTCAGTATTTCAATCATCATCAAGAAAAAAGAACTGTTATTATCTGCATCCAAGTCCCTACATTCACTCACATTCACAACACATACATACATACACAAGCCCCTTCAGTATTTTGTTCATAACTCCACAACTCCTCCTCCCCGCTTCCTCATAGGCACGTACCATTGCCTCTTTTTTTCAACAGCTGCCAAAAGGGTATTATTTGCTTGTCGGCGATTCATATAGTTTCATGTCCATCTATTCCCATTTTCAGTAACATCGCATCTCATCTCATCTTAAAAAAACAAGAAAATCTCCCAACATGCCTCGTAATCCTCATAAGTAGATAAAAAAAGTGAAAAAAGGAAAAGGAAAGAGGAAAACAAATCTATATAGCTTTTTTTTTTCACTCCCGTTTCGACAAGGAAACTTTAGATAACGTCACCTTGTCCAGGTATGTTCGTCACGTATAATTTGCTCGAGATCTTGGGAACAGGCTGCGGCGGCGCCTTGTCTCGCTGACGCTCCCGCGATCTGCTCGTAAGACGCAGAAAGTTTGGCTGAGGAGGCGCCTGTCTTTGATTCCCGTAGGTGCTCTCTAGCGAAAACGAGTTATCGTCCATGCTTCCCAGATCAATTCTTTCATCGTCCGCATCAGAGAAGCCGCCCATCACCAGCTCATCGTCCGATGTGAAATCGTGTGGATAGTGAGAAGCGGACGTGGAAGGCGATGTAATTGATCGAGCGTGAAGGCCAGGGCGAGGCGCCAAGACGCCACCAATGGTAAAGGCCCCAGGGGTCATCGTGTTGGAAGCATTCTCTCTCGAAAAGAGTGCAGGCCGCTCGACAAACCCATTTTGAAACGAAGTATTATTGGATGCTTCGTGCAAGATTGGTAATATCTGTTCGTCGTATAGCTCTGTTCCTGTCTCATACGACTCGGGCGTAAACTCGGTAACTGTAAGAGAGGATCGGCCGTCATCATCTGTGTGAGGACTGGCGGGCTCGTCAAAGAAATCATCGAGGCTGTCCAACTTCGTAACTAGATCGCCTGGATGAACATCAACACGAGCCTCGTCCGACAGCATGGTATCTGTCCGCTCCAAGGAGTCAAAATATCCATAGGGGAAATCCTCTGAATGGAATTCCACATCTGCAGTGGGTGTGGCCTCCGTCGAAGAGCCTTCGGCGCTTTGGCACATGTAAAAGGCAGCATGGATATTGGCTCTTGTAGCCTCCGTCTTTCGGGCGGGAATCGGGATAGCCCACCCAGATAATTCTGGAATACCAAAGAGGCTTTGAGTGCGCTCGTACTCCTTTCGCACAGCCTTTGATGTCAAGCGGGCCATGCTCATTCTCAAGTGCTGCTTGTCCATATGGCTTCCTGACATGGTCATGATGTTATCCAACACCTCGAGAGCCCCCATGCAAAACTCAGATTGCAAAAGACGTAGCAATGGGGAGATGAGATCAGATCCATGCACTGCAATCTCTGGGTTACGCATATCAATGTCTGGGATGACGATACAGAGAATACGCATAGTTTGAACCTTGACCCAAGAGAGCGAATTGGTCAATAAACCAATCAAGAATGTAATCATCCTGAATTCCATATGCGGTAGGTAGAACTCGCGAAGCGCTCCGAAGAGCTGGTTCATAAAATCTTCGGCGATCTGGAAGCGATCAGAAATCAAATCATCCAAGACAAGCCCGATACCCTCAAGACCCTGTCGATCAGATTCGGAAAGGAGTATCTTCGCCGTATTTAATGCCTCAGTGGTTAGGCCGCCGCGTTCCAGTTCATCAAGGAAACGCGGAAAGTTGGCCAGCAGGGCAAAGAATAGCCGATTGTCATCACCAATGAGGCCATCTCCAGGAAGCTTGACCAGCTTATCTATAATGTCTAGCGTCGGCTGCCAGCAAAGCGATGATCTCAGGCCTTTGTGAAGTAGAGGCTGAAGCCCTTCAAATTGACCTTCCCACCGACTTGGCTGACCATCTGCAATCAACCTCCTCACATTCGAGGCTCTGAAGTCGACTTTGCCAATGAGTTCATCCAGCATTTCGACTGCCTCTAGGAATTCGCGCTCATTGATCGATTCCAAGCATGCACAAGTAGTCCAGAACAACTGTGGGAATGTGATGAGTTTGTCGGAATCCAGCTTGACGATGAGCGTCTTGAGGGTTGTCAGAATCTCCATGGAGAAAGCTTGGATTTCAGGGTCCTCATCCGCGATCGTGTTTGAAAGGCGAGCGAGCATATCTCCAAGCATATACTGGTCTAGAGACGTAAGAACGCATCTGAAGATTTGGAATGAGCGGCATGCCAAGTGTCTAACTGGGCACGAGGTAGCCCATGTCAACGACAGTCTACCCCAATGTTCTTTAATCCCCGGGAATGCGACCTCAAACGTTCTCACAACTTCGCTTGTAAGGTATTCCATGCTTGGGGGAACTTTATTCTCGTGGTCATTCACTTTTCCATTACTGTCTTCGTAGCTCCACACAACGGAACGATCATGCTGACGAACCAAATCTATCAGTTCCTCTATTGATGCCTTCCGGTCCGGGTCAATTTGCTCATCAATGCGTGATATGACCAGCTCATGAATGAGATGCACCAGCATCTCACGAGCTTGTTCTTGGACCAATGGAGTATAGTGATCCCAAAGCACGGTTACGACATGCAGCAGGAGCGGGACGCTCTCCTGGGTCAGGTGTACTGGAGACACCATGAGGTCCACAAGCAGAATCAAGGAAAGCTGGCCGAGAGAAAATCCAGCTTGCTTTGTACCCACGGGCAGGGCTTCCGCCAGATCGGCGCAGTACGGCAGACTGCTTGTATCTGGCGGTGCCTGTGCCATCTCCCTCTTTTCGATGGGGACCATGGCTTTGGGGGTGATCTGCATCAGCAGAAACTCGACCACTTTGACGCCAGGTGCACTATTCGACGTGGAAAGGAAGACGACAATCTGCTTGGCGTACTCAACAAAGTTCTGTTCGCGCCGTTCTAGACACAGCTGCATGATGAAGTCTAATACCAGGCGAACGTTTCCAAGATGCGGCCCGGTAGCGAGAGCTTGCCAAAGAGCCTGAACTTCGTTATGCAATGCGCCGCCGGATTTGATTGTGATTTCCAGCAAGTTCGCCAAGAGGACGTAGGACTGCGCTGTAGGACCTCCATTAGGGTCCAGCGTCAGTTCGATGGCCTGGATCCAGGGCAGAACAACAGCAACGACATTTCGCTGTGCTGCTGGCTGAAGATCCTTAAAGTATAGAGTAAACTCAGAAATGACGTGAAAGGCGAGCTCTGTATACTGGTTTGCTAGGCGCTTGGAGATCTCAAACTGAGCCAGCTTGTACACAGCCTGAGTCTTATCCGAGACGCTAATGTCAAAGTCTTGGATCTTGGAGTTTCTCTGCTGGCGAGTTTCCAGCACCCGCAGCACAGTTGAGGACTTTGACCTGACCTCACTCTGGTCGTTGCCAAGCATAAATAGGCACAGCGCGAGGAGCTTCCAGAAGGGGCAAGGGTAATCGCCGTGATCTTGCAATACTTCAACAGTAACCATGAAGTAGCTTTCGAGGACTTTGGAGACGTCGGCCAGATAACAGCGCGCTATACAATGCTCCAGCAGATACGGGTATTCCTTGTTATGGACCACTAGGTTTTTCAAAGCCCTCCTGCCAATAACGTTCATCTTGTCGCTACCAGAGTTGAAAATGGCTTCGATCCACGCAAGCATCCGGCGAATGTCAAACTGCAGCGTAGCACCGCTCTCTGTTGTGAAGTTGATGGGTCCACCGCACAACGCCGCCATGGCGCTCAAAGCGGCAGTTCTAAGATTGCGTTTTTCAATCTCCATGGCCGCAGTGGCGGTGCCTCGTTCGCCTAGGGACTGCTGATCCATCAGATTTTGCCGCATGTTATCCTCTCTAGCCCGTATCTGGTTCTGGTTCGGTGAGAATCCACACCAATCCTCCATGAGAGAGAATGCTGATTTCCGAGACTCAAAAGTCATCCATCGAGAGGGGTCCTTGGTCCGATTGATCCCCTCGAACAGCGACTCCATAAGCCCACAATAGTATCTTCGCAGCTTTTGAAACTCCCAATCCATCTGCACCTCGCCATCCATGAGGAATAATTTGAGGTCTTTGGCGTACGCGGTCAGGGTGCCGAGGAAGAATTCGGACTGGTAAACCACCGGATCCTTGAGGAAATGGGACGTCAGTTTGAACACATGCGTGATTTCTGTTCGGAGGAGATCCATTTTGCGATTCCTGCGCGGGCTACTATTTGTGCGTTGATGAATTCTCGCACGAGCTTCGTCGTTGCAGCGAGACACTTGGCCCTGAAGCTCTTCCAGCAATGTTTGATATATATGAATATTGATTGATCCCATGGCAACGACAACCGCATCTCGCACGGATGCCGATGTGGCAGATAGGAGTGGGATCAAGTATTTGAAAAGAGTTCTTGCCGTTACAATTTTCCCGCTATCCGCCGAAGCAGGCTTGGAGGACTTGCGCGTATGCTGAATGGCCTCTTTGGGAATGCTCTGCGGCACGCTCCCCGGATCTGCTAGAGTGGTGCAAGCAAAGATGAGATACAGCTTCCACTGTTCCACTATAGATTCCGGCTGGGTAGTAGGCGATCTGGGCACAGGGCGGTTATTGTGAACACCCTCTCCAGTGTGGTAAGGGCCCCTTGTGGGTTCAGACAAGTAAACAATCGGTTTGTACATCTGAAGGACGCGATTGCAGATAAGGTCTCGGCAGATTGTAACCGCAAACGGGCACTTTTCAAAAGCAATCCGCATCAAGTTGGGGAATATCTTGAACCACAGCGTCGTGTCGTAGGTAACATCGCTGGTGCATAGCTCAACGAGGGCGCCTTTGCCATTGCCATTTTGTAAACCGCGTTGGAGTCTGCTACGCTCAGCAACGGAGAGATGCTCGTCGTCAAAATTCATCACTTGAGACGAGTCGTTCTCGAGAACATTGATTAATCTCAGGCTGTCCTTTTCTTCCGAGGTGTCCTTTCCAAGAGCCTTGTCAAACTCGGTAATGAGACGAAGGACGGTAATAGCAAAGTATCGAACGCGCCGTGACTGGGAGCATAGGAAGAACAACCCATGCGCCTCGGCTTGATCAACCTCGGCCCAAACGCTGGACAAATCCAGCTTCAGTGCCCGGTTGTCCGAACCATTGGCTTCGGCCTCGCCCGCTGCGGCGTCTCTCGTCTTCTGCCTGATCTCTTCTATCCATATCTTTAGCAATTCGACATAGAGTCGTAGAGTGTTCTCAATATGGTTAGCTCCAAGCATTCCGCCATCAGACATTGTCGAGTATCTGTCATCAAAGTTGAAGATGAAGCGTGCGAATCCCATGGTGACCTGTTGGGCATGAGACTGGCGAGCAATGGCTTTCAAGGAGTTGGCAGATGACTCTGCAATATTGTACTGGACGTGGGCAGTGCCCGTACATAAAAGATTGATCAGGGAATTAAAAGGGATGTCAACGGAGAGGCAGCGAGGCAGGGCTTGGACAGCGACATGGAGCAGCTCATAGAATGCCTGCTTTTGGTCTGCTGCAGTTTGATGCTCATCACGCCGAGAAAAGGTAAAGGATTCAGAGATTGGTGTCTTGGGCCCAGGGCTACCAAACTTTTCATCCAAGGCAGCCTGCCCGCCAAACGTATTGTCACAAACAATTGTGATTTTGCCAAGAATTTCACAGAATTTGAGGTAGTACTCTCGAACACCATCCGTCAATACGTGAGTGAGAACGGGTCGCGAAACGTGGCTTTCTCTCATTGTCGAGGAACTTGATGTAGTAGACAGAGAGTTGTTGCGTGGTGGTGCCAGCATAGGTGACGCGGGGAATCGCTCTGCGCTCGATGTCGTCCCCGAGTCGTACAATTGAGGAAACGGCGGCCGACCTTGCTCTCCCTTTTCTAAATCAGACATGATGCTCAGGAAGGCTCTAATACCAACTACGATCCGGTCAGGCTCCAGCTGATCGACTCTGAGCTCTTTATTGCTAATAAAAAGCTCGGCATTAATGAGAGGGAAGATTACGGTGCGAAAGCAAAACTCGGGATATTTAAACCCGATGATACGGATTATCTGAATCAGGGGCTCTGTGATGGTGGCATCGGAAGCAACGATACTGCGCTTTGACGGTGGGAGCACCAGTTTGATAACATCGTCCAACTTCCGCGACACGCTTTGAAAGGTATCATTGGTACGGTAGAGATACGTCCAGACTAAGCGCGATATAACTTGTAAGCACAAAGGTTTCGTCAACCGATCCTTGGCCTTTGTTTGTAGGGGTAGAATCAACTGCAGCCACTGCGCTCCAAAGTTGTCTGGCGAAGAAACGCAGAGCATCGTGGCGGTGAGCGGAAATGCTACAGTCCAGTGTCGCGGCTTGGTAAACATTTGTGCCAGCCGCGGCCCGATGGCTGCGACGACTTCCATCCATTTGGGATGCATCAGGTGGCTATTGCTCGCCTTGGATGCGATTCCGAGCAGAAGCAGGTCAATAATCTGGCAAAATGCCGTTTTTACTCTCTGGCCGTGAGATCTATTGAATAGGCGGCCCAGCGAGACGAGGAAGTCGCATGACTGTTCCCAAGCATCTTCGGGCGAGATTTTGATCCGAAGGTGCTTCATACCCCCCAGGACAAGATCCATTTTCCCATCATTCGTGTCTCGGCCAGACAAAGAGGTGGGACTCTTGGCCACACGCTCGCTTAGAGAGTTGTCGAGATCTTCGATAAACCTCTTGGTGACTCCAGCAAAGTTGATGTCGCTCATGTGGCCAAGGAGAAGCGCGAAAAGATTCCAGTTGGCCATCTTCAGGGGCGAGGCAAGCAGCTGCTCGCTATCGGCGATCTTAAGCTGACCAAAGATGATGCTCTCCAGCTTATCTTCTACCTCCGGGGTGATGGATGCCAGGCTGCTCTGACATATGACCTCGAGCAAAACGCGGCAGAGGATATAGATGGAGACGGTCGAGCGGCGCTCTTGCTGGGCTACAAACTCTTGCTTCGAAGCCAGCATTCCGCCGCCCGAGAGGCCACTCTCGGAGCCGTTGGAGATGACCGGTCCAATTGGCACCGGTTCGGTATTTCTGCGCAGCAGAGGGGTCATTGGCTGATTCCCTCGCAATTGTTGCAGCTGAGTCCTCGCTTCATTCGCAGCGTCACTCTTGCTCTTCCTCCATAGCATCATTGAGTCTATCAAGTTTTTAGGCTTGGGGCTCGCGATATGGCCCAAAGCAACAATGAGCTGGTCGAAAGCCGGGTCAACGCCGGGGCCACATATCTTGTCAATCTGGGGTTCGGGGTCGAAGGGCGTAGTTATGCACTCATTCAGCTTTTCCTCCGCCTGGGCGATGAACTGTGGCAAGCGATGTTAGCATCTCATGAATCGAACGCTCACTCCAAGATTGTTTGCTTTGCGGAGAGCGCTCCAACTTACAGAAGTAAACAGCACGTGCAAGGCATATTCTCCCACCGTCTTCTGCTCATCTCGGTGATGGCGGGACGAGCGAGATGGATGATCTCGCCTTGACTTGCTATGCATCCTCTCCGCCCTGCGCGAGGGAACTGCACCTGGGGGGGTAACACCGTTGCCGGAGGGCGATCGCTTCATCGGATAGGTTCCATCGTTCGGGTTTGCCATCTGCCCAGTCGGCGTGGTGGCAGCGGCAGCAGCAACAGGCCTAGGTGTCCCAGCATCCCCCTCCAGGCGAGCTACGGCCGCTTGTATATCCATGCGGTCAAGCCCTAAGCCAGCAGCCGCAATCATCTGGGGACTGAGCGGGTTGGATGAAGAGCTCGCGCCACTGCCATTTCTAGAGTGTTGTATTCCGTGGACAATGGACGTCTGGCGGTGGTGCCCATAGGCGGATTTGGCCGAATTGAGAGGCGGCTCGACTACCCCGCCGGTGTTGGATCGCGACAGAGGGCCGAGGGTTCGCGGTGAAGTAAGAGGCAAGGGTAGGGGGATCGTCTTTTCGGCGGAGGGTTCTGGAGGATGCGCGGGATGGCGCAGCGAAGTCTGGTCGAAGGCGGAAGGGCGATATGTCTGATCCCACTCGGCCTCCTCATCGAGTCTCGCCGCAGACCTCGGCGATAACTTGACGGGCTCTTGGGGATTGTCCGGCGCCGATTGCGATGGCACTGGGCACGTTCACGTCGTCAGCAACTACCCGTATCCGTTGAAAAACGAGGCTTTTGGTGCGCCGCCACACAGGCCCATCACATAGGCAGTGACGCCGTATAGATTGTTCGACTGCAATCAATCGGGGGAGAGGGGTTGAGGATCGAGCCAATGCATTACTCACCCATCTCGAAGCGGACCGCAGCCCAATCCCATCATCTACCTACGGAGCATGCGCTGCTGAGCGAGCAGATGGAATTATGACGCCGAGCAGCAAGCAATCCTGGAGCTTCTGGCAATGGTGGGCAGCTATCAGCCAGTACGATGACACGGCTGCAGCCGGGAGCACAGAGCAGGCAAGGCAGGGAAACACAGCAGGACAAGTTAATTTAGCTTGGCTCTCCGTTACGCTGCCCGAGCGAGACTAATTCCTTATAGGGCCCAGCTTGGGCTCTGGCTCTTTGCCTCTTTTTTTTTTTCCCCAGCCGCCTGGGCTTAGAAACTGTCTTGCGAGAGAGCTGCAAGGGCGTTGGACGGTCCTATCAGCATTGTCGGCGTGATAAAGGGAGGGGCAGATGGCGGGCAGACGATTGGGCCGCGGATTAAGGGTCCTCCGGGACGCGGAGCTAGGTCGAAATCTGAATAGCATTGTCTCTTCTGTCTCTCTGCGTTGGTTTTTTTTTTTTTTTTGGCGCCCGTGTGGAGTTTGTTCCCTACCTTAGCACTAAGTACTAGGTAGGCAGGCCTACCTTATGTAAGGGAGCGAGAGAAAAGAATTTCTGCGGAGGAATATAGGGTAGCATCTTGGCCGTGTCTATCCGCCACTGCCGTCTCGAATCGTGTGTCACAATAATACAGCCTCTGTCGTCATGGTAGTTTCTTTTTTTATGTACTCCATATATTCTCTCTTTTTGCTTCACAGAACCGGAGCGAGGTAGCATCCCGTACCTGGTACCCGAAGGCATGGAGTCAATATACATCATAGTGCCCGCGGGTACTGAGCTTGACGCTGGCGTTCAGTCCAATAAGAGGGCATCAACGTGCCCCAAATAGTGCCAAGTGGCGTTGTGACCAAAGCGCCGGCACTTTTATTTCCTGGGGGAATCGGAATCGGTAATGGCCTCACGCAGACATCGGCGGGGGGCGGATAGATCCCCATAGGCGACTATGCCTAACATCTCTTCATCTAGCTCTCTCCATCTGGGGTAGTTGAACGGCTTGTGATGGCTCATGAACCAGACATTAAGTTTCTTGATGGCTACTGGCCCTCGCTTGCCTCGCCTCCGCGGAATTCCCGAATACGCGCACGATCCATGACTGAGAGCCTCGGGAGAAGATCACGACACACGGCCACGGGAATCGTTTCTTTTCCGGATCAAGCAAGTTAACCGCGCTGCGCAATCGGCAGCCAATGTCTTTGCATCGGGAGCCGGGTGCGTATGTGGTCTGGCAAGTGGTGCTAATCGGAATTCTGCAACAGCATCCTGATATACTGTACTCCGTATGTAGGCTCTTATTGGGTTTCCGTGCTATTCTCTGAACACTTGTCCTGATAGTAGACTATCAACTGTCTAAGTTGGACAAGGGGCCAGCAGGGCCGCAGCTGAAAAAAAAAAACGAAGAGGATCTCAGCAGCACGATGATGACTTATCTACAAGAAGGCCTACTGGCAGTAGTCATGGCTTACTGTGCATGCATGAGGCACAAGGTGTAACCCTTCCTGGCATCCACTCACAGCTGGAAGTCCCGATTCAACTGTTTCTATCGATTTCTATCAACCCTGTATTTTTCTCACGCATCTCTTCATAGATGCATGGTAGGGGTCTTGGTAATTACGACTAGCACCACAATGTTTCATGGCATACAACAGGGTAATAGATAGTAGATTCATTCTCCGTACCGGGTCGTAAGCAGCCTTGTCACTGGCACGGGATATTACGCCGTACTCGTACGAGCTTCTTATTACTTAGATAGATACCTACATGGTACCTGACAGCACCCCCCAGAGATGCAGGCACCAGCATGTACTCTGGTGGTGCCACTTGCTGATCCGACGCCGCCGTCGCAGCTTCTAGTACCACTCCATACTCCGTACTCGGGTTTTAGCCATCATCACATGGAATTGCATGTTTTGGTCGTTGGGGAGAAAGCAGCAAACCTCAGACCATCCGGCCCCCGCCAAGAGTGCGCCGGGTCAAAATTAACATGCGACCAATGCGGGTGCGTCCTGGTGGTTTGTGATGCTTGTAGTAAAAATGTCTCATGGATAGTTGTGCTGTGGATAGTGAGTTTTTTTTTTTTTTTTTTTCATTATTATTCTTTGGGAAGCTGGAACCAGGAAATGGCGTTCTTTATACCAACCTACAGCGAGTTGTGCTGCGAGTTGCCTCGACTCATCCAGCATCATGTATTATTAAAACTGCACATAAAGTGTTGCTAGCCTGATACAACGTGGCCTCTGTAAACCGAGATACAATCTCGATGATAGCGCCACCAGTAAGCGCATAGCGCATGCGGCGAACCCTGGCCTTGACCAAGTGCTGGGCTGGGTTAAGTCGGCGTCGCCACAAACGCAACTTTGGCACCATGTACGCGGCTTGTACCACTACTCCGTAATCCGCTGGACGGAGCGGACCCGGCTCTGGGGCGGATTCGCTCTCGTCCAAGCCGCACGGTAAGCTGAGGGTTTGAGATGATGGATGACCTGGCCAGAATCCTCCGCCTCGAAGCATATGAAAAGGTGCTGACTCCCCCCCCTTCAAGACCGGCGAGGATCCAGACAACTCTTTCTTTTCTCCCCTCTCTCCTCTCTCTCTTCCTTCCATCTCTCTTACTCCTCTCACGTATAAGCTTATAAAAGTTAAAAAAAGGAGAACATCATCGGGCTGACTTTTGCCCGCACGCAAAGTAGGGGGATACAGCATAGTCTGTACATACGGCAGCACATAAGCCCGTGGCTTGGACCCGTGGCTACGTGCCGGTTGTTCCAACTAAGAGAGGAGTTCCCTTATCTGGCGCGTTCCGACCTCTGCTTCTTTTTTTTTCTATTCCGCGCCACGACCCACCACCAATCTCTGGCCTGAACCCCTCTATTATTCCGGGACTAGACCGCAACTCGCCGCAAAACCATCCAGCCTTAAAGCGAGCAAGGCCACACTCTTTGCTGCAAGGGGGACCGGTTGCGAGACACTATTGACCCTCTGGTTTCTTGCATTTGCTTTGTTTTGCTTTCCTTGGTTTTACTGGTTCGCCGAGTCCGTCTCGCGCTGTCTGACTGAGAGAGAGAGAGAGCCAAAGCGTCGTCCGCTGCTGCTGCTGCCCCGCCGCCGCCATGGCGGAACTGGACACGTTGGACATCATTGTCCTGGGTGTCATCCTGCTGGGAAGCATCGCCTATTTCACAAAGGGCACGCTTTGGGCCAAGCAGAAGGATCCTTATGCCAGCGCCGCCTATCTCAACGGCAATGCCGCCAAGGCGGGCAAGACGAGGAACTTCGTCGAGAAGATGGAGGAGTCTGGCAAGAACTGCATCATCTTCTACGGCTCGCAAACTGGTACCGCTGAGGACTATGCTTCTCGTCTCGCAAAGGAGGGCAAGAGCCGCTTCGGCCTCGAGACCATGGTTGCTGATCTGGAAGAGTACGACTTCGACGCTATGGATACCCTGCCCGATGACAAAATCGCCTTCTTTGTTCTCGCCACCTACGGCGAGGGTGAGCCGACTGACAACGCCGTAGAGTTCTTCGAGTTCCTCAACGGAGAAGACGTCGCCTTCTCCCAGGGCGGCGAGGACGCTCCTCTGAACAATGTCAACTACGTCGCTTTCGGTCTCGGTAACAACACCTACGAACACTATAACTCCATGGTTAGGGATGTGGACAGGCTCTTGACCAAGTACGGTGCCCACCGCATTGGCAACGCCGGCGAGGGTGACGACGGCGCTGGTACCATGGAAGAGGACTTTTTGGCTTGGAAGGAACCCATGTGGGCTGCCCTGGCTTCTCACATGGGCCTGCAAGAGCGCGAGGCCGTCTATGAACCCGTCTTTGGTATTGTCGAGCGTGAAGGCCTGACTGCCCAATCCCCTGAAGTTTACGTTGGCGAGCCCAACAAGATGCACCTGGAAGGCTCCCAAAAGGGTCCGTTCAACGCTCACAACCCGTACATTGCCCCCATTGCCGAGTCCTACGAGCTGTTCAAGGTCAAGGACAGGAACTGCATTCACTTGGAAGTTGACATCAGCGGCTCTACCCTCTCGTACACTACTGGCGACCACATTGCCATCTGGCCTACCAACGCCGGTGATGAGGTTGATCGATTCCTGCGTGTTACTGGGCTCACGGACAAGCGCGGACAAGTCATCTCCGTCAAGGCTCTCGAGCCCACTGCCAAGGTTCCCTTCCCTACCCCGACTACTTTTGATGCCATTATCCGCTATCACCTGGAAATCTGTGCTCCCGTCTCCCGTCAGTTCGTCTCCACTCTGGCTGCTTTCGCTCCCAATGAGGCCATCAAGGCCGAGATGACCAAGCTGGGTAACGACAAGGACTACTTCCATGACAAGACTGGCTCCCAGCTCTTCAACATCGCTCGCCTCCTGGAACACGTCAGCAATGGAGAGACTTGGGACAAGATCCCCTTCTCTGCTTTCATCGAAGGCCTGAACAAGCTGCAGCCCCGTTACTACTCCATCTCGTCCTCGTCTCATGTCCAGCCCAAGAAGATTTCCGTCACCGCCGTCGTCGAATCCTCTGCGGTTCTTGGCCGAAAGGATCCCTTCCGTGGCGTCGCTACAAACTACCTGCTCGCCCTCAAGCAAAAGCAAAATGGAGACCCCAACCCGTCGCCGTTTGGTTTGACCTATGAGCTTCACGGCCCCCGCAACAAGTATGATGGTATTCACGTCCCTGTCCACGTCCGCCACTCCAACTTTAAGCTACCTTCCGACCCTGCCAAGCCCATCATCATGATTGGTCCGGGAACTGGTGTCGCTCCTTTCCGTGGCTTCATCCAAGAGAGAGCTCAGCAGGCCCGCGAGGGCGTCAATGTTGGCCGCACGATTCTGTTCTTTGGCTGCCGTAAGAGCACTGAGGATTTCATGTACGAATCCGAATTCGAGGTATGTCTTTTCTCTCTCCGGTCCACATTTGTCTTGTCTCGTTCTTACTAACAATCACTGCTACCAACAGGAGTACAAGAAGGCCCTTGGCGACAAGTTTGAACTGGTCACTGCATTCTCCCGAGAGTCTTCCCAGAAGGTCTATGTCCAGCACCGCCTCAAGGAGCGGGCTGCCGAAATCAGCGACCTGCTCTCCCAAAAGGCCTTCTTCTACGTTTGCGGTGACGCCGCCAACATGGCACGTGAAGTCAACACCGTTCTTGCTCAAATCATTGCCCAGGGCCGTGGCGTGTCCGAGGCCAAGGCAGAGGAGATTGTCAAGAACATGAGGGCAGCAAATCAGTACCAGGTATGTCTCATCCCTATTCCCTCTCCCACCCCACACCCCCCTCCCAACCAGAACACGAAGCGGCGGCTCACCCACTCTGCACGAGGATGTCTGGACATGAGAAACACGCGCATGTCGCACAAGATGATTTTTTT
>PXNZ01000631.1:0-29610 GCA_003012085.1 Trichoderma brevicompactum | reverse complement strand
AGATGTTTATAAGAAACAGATAATATTATAATTATAACGATTCTAAAATTTTATGTATATTTTGTGAAAGTTTGGTTAAAATTAAATCAGCCCCTTGGTTACTGATCTCCTTCGAATCCGCCAACACCCAGAGTCGAATCACATTATCCTCTGGAAAGGCGAGTATTGTTGTCCATATAGGGGTGGCAACTAGTTCATTCCAACGTACTGTAATCTGTTCTAAGGGTTCATTAGGGTCTGAATTAAAACCGAGAGTCGGGTAGAAAGACATATTCCGATAATGTACAGCCGACCGATAGCGAGTCCCCTTGGGCCAATCTGTGCACGTATCAACTACATCTTCCCAATCTAGCCCTTCATATGCCGTACGCTCATCGCATTGGGAAGCGGCCTGATTTAGCATGTCTAATAGCCTGTTTCCCGAGCCATCACCCAAATTATCTGACAGGGGGACTTTTAACCTGAAAGGCAACATATTGACACAGGGTCCCACAACGTCGGAAAGACCGGGCATATTCCCGCTGCGCCCAGTTGTTACATTCCCAAAGACAACTTCACCCACATCCAGGACCTCTGAGAGGACCAGTGCCCAAGCAACATTGATGACAATTGTGGGGCGCGTACGGTTATCATATGGCTGGTGAAAATTTGGCACCGTGATGGTTCGTAACGTCCGGATGGCCTCGGATTTTGCTGGTTTCAGTATGGGCGATAGGGTCACTCCAGTAGTCCCCGCAAGTAGGGTTCGCCAATATTCTCGCGAACCCTGGGCATCTTGTGCGCGGGCATGAAGTAGACGTGAGAAGGCTGGTGTATTAGTTAGAGAGACACCATTATAGGCAGTTGCGATGGCATTGAATATCTGCTCCTGGCACCACCCGTCATTCTGCATGTGTGACAATCGAATAATAATACGACGAGTGCTAATTCCGCTGTCAACTAAAGTAAGCTTAGTGAAGCAGTCATTAATGCGAGCCTGTCGGCAATCCTTGGCGCAAAACGTTCGCGAGAAGTTTGTTATCTGCTCTGCCGTAGTAACCTCCTCTGTGACTAAGGGGGGTTCACGGAGAATAGCTTGATACAATTTACCCTGGTATTCAATGAAACGGGCTCGAAGACATTCAAAAGTCTCTATAACCGTTCGCATGGCCGAAATAAATTTTGTCCAGGATATCCTATGGCTGATATCTAGGTGAGCATATTGAAGTCCAAGAGGTTCCTCAGAGCTATGCATATAGTCCACCTGAAATCCATTTGCTGGAAAGATATCAGTGACATCGCCAATCCTTACGCCCAGGACCGATTCTGCATGGTGCACAATCGATAGGACATCAAGCGAATCGGATAGCAGGCAGAATGGTTTGTACAGCTCCTTCCCAGATATGCCAGTTCTCAAAGGTACCATCAACTGAGCAAGAGAGGCCAGTTTTGGAGTCTGAAAAACGTCTTTAGTCGACAGCAAAAACCCATTATGGTGAGCAATAGTTGTCAATCGCATTACGTGGAGGGAGTCACCACCCAATCTGAAAAAGGAATCCTCACAACATATATTGGAAGACTCAATCATCAAGACCTGCGCCCAAAGCCTTGCTAACGTCTTCTCAGAAGAGCTACTGGCGGGAGTTCGCGCAGAAAGTTCATCAGGATAGTTTACTAGCCAAATTAGCTGAGAAGGAGAGAGCTTATCGATCATGGATCTGAGGTGATTATGATTTGTCTTTCCAGAGCTGGTTGTGGGCATATGTTCTAGTAAGACCAACGCCTCTGGTTTCAGATAGGATGGAAGAATTTCTTCGAATTCAGAATTAAGACGAGTCGCTAGGGATTGCATTTCAACATGAAAGTTGTTCCACTGATGTAATTTAACTGGACTCACGAATAATAAAAGTCCTTGACGAGATATGGCGGGTTTTCCCAGGGGAATCTGCGTAATTTCTACAGCGATCATGAGTTCATGTTGTCGAGGAATAAGGCGTCGGATCGTATCCTCCAAGCCCGGTAAATCGATCCGCTGTCCCCTCAATTTTATCTCCGACCCAATGCGGCCCACATATACAAGCGTTCCATCTTCACTGTATCGCGCCTGATCACCTGTTCTAAATAATCTACCCTTTCTTCCGAATTGGCCATTCATACCTTCAAGGAGCCATGGAGGGTCAATAATAAATGCTTGTGAGTCGCTGAGCTTCTGCTCAATGTACCCGATTCCCACAAGCGGCCCTTCGATAAGAATCTCGCCAATAGACCCAATAGGTGCTAGTCGAGAAGGGTTGCCAACCTCAGTAAGCCAAAGATTTGTCCCCAGGCCGCGTCCAATTGTGTTAGCCTGAGAAGGCTTCCTGATGATAGAGGAGGCAGAAGACATGATGGTGCATTCGGTTGGTCCATATACGTTTGTAAGGCGCACCCGAGTTCCCCACAACTCAATATCACTTTGTGTCAAAGGCTCTCCTGTGAGAATTAGAGCCTTTAGGGTTGTTACACGCTCAACATCTAGGGTTCGAGAAACGGATGGGGTAAGCTGAGCTAAATTAATCTCGCGCTCAGCGATGAAAGAACTCAAATCCCCCTTTCTGATGCTGTTATTGGGGACACAGAGACAGCCCCCACATGCAATGGTATAAAAGAAGTTGAAGATACACGCGTCAAATGCATATGAAGAGCCATCAAGTGATCTTGTGTTATTGGCAAAGCCAAGGAAGTTGGCTTGATGGTGGATTGCGCTGGAAAGGTTGGCATGGCTAATTTGTACTCCCTTAGGTGTGCCTGTACTGCCAGAGGTGAAAACAGCATAAGCTAGATCACTTGACTGTGTATCATGTTCTTGTTCCCCAGAAATATAAGAGGCGGGAGAACCTACGAAGCCAAATGACTCGTCGATGATCAGGCTGTGAGGGGCAAGCCGTGCTGCTTGATCCTTCATGAGCGCAGAGCAAAGAATTGTATTGGGTTTTAAAGGTTGCATAATTGATCGTAGCATGCCCTCTGGGTGTTCTACATCGAGTGGAACAAATGCTGCACCTGCTTTGAGAAGAGCAAGCATGGCGACATTCGTCCACTTCGACTTTTCGAATAGCAGCGGCACAAAGGAGTGAGGTGTCACGCCATGATGGCGGAGCAGCGGAACAAGTTGAGATGAAATTTGATCTAGCTCTTGGTAAGTTAATGTGCCGTCCCATGCGTCGATTGCGTACGCTTCGGGTTGTCGTCTAGCAATATGGGACAACGTGTGGTGAATTGGAATATCAAACGCCTGTGGCACCTGCTTGTTCCATCGCCAAATATCGTTCAAGTCATAAAGAGAGACAGAATCAATATCCTGGATCCGCATGGAAACGTCATTTTGCTTAATCTGCAAGAGCTGCTGGTGTATGTGTCCCCATTGAAAGACCAATCTCTCCGCCTCAGGTACACTAAGAACTCGGGAATCAAAGCTACATCTGACCGTTAAACCGCTATCTTGGGGTATGATCTCCAACATTAGACAATGCTGATTGAGAATCGCTGTCTGATCGGGAAATCCAGGAATCTCCCTTTCATTGATCTCTTGAAGGAGGTCAATATCAATATTGGACGATGAGGCTGGCGGTTGAATGACGATAATGGTTTGGAAACGACAGGCGGTTGCAGTTGTATCATTAATACGTCTGATCTTGGCCAACCCTAAATGCTCATGAGGCACCATCGCCGCCGTCTTGTGCCTAAACTCGGTCATGAATTGCAAGAGAGATTTCGAAGGATCTATGGTGACTCGAACAGGCACAGTGGTGATCGTTGGGCCTACCACTTTGTCAAGCCCGTCCATCCTGGCGTGACGGCCTGTCAGGATGGTACCAAAGATCACATCGTTGTTACCGGTTAAGCGGGCCATCAGAATGGACCAGCTACCTTGAATAAGAGCTGAAAGATTGATGCCATTTGTGGGGGTCTGAGATCGCATTGGTAAGTGAATCTCGTGGTACATATTTGGTTGAGGTGTATATGATTTGCTTGGTAATGTAGGGTAACAGGCACTGGTCTCCGCCCCTTGCAATTCACGAGACCAAAAGTCTATAGAAGCGCTTTCGTCCAAGGTGCGAATGTATCTGATGAATGGACGCATGTCACTGAGTGTTGTGATCGACTTTTTTTGATGGTAGCATTGCTTCAGCTGTTGATCGAGTAATGATAATGTCCAGCCGTCATATATAGCATGATGAAGTGTTAGAACCACATATGTTTCTCCTGGACAGCTGATCGTCGCCCAACAAGCCATGCAAGAACCCAGACGTACTTTATCTACTGAGGCTTTATCAAGGAATTCTTGAAATCCAGAGTAAGACTCACAGTAAGCATCCTCACGGGTCACAATATGACAGAGTCCATGGTCTTTGAGGTCCACGAATCTGGTCCTGAGGATGCGATTTTGTAAAACAATTTCAGTCCAAGCAGCTTTTAGTCTTCTTAATTCAATATGTGGCGGTATCCGATAGAGCCGCATACTAGTAAATGCACCAGGCTCTACCGCTGTGGCTATTAACATATCTTCCTGAAGCGGTGTACACGGATAAATGTCCTCAATAATGGTAAGATCTTGAATACCACATTTGACAGCTGCTTCTAGACGGACCTGATCTAGATCAATTTGTTCTGATAAAAGACTAAATGCAGGGATGTCACATGGTTCTGGGCGTTCTGGAACTCTCATTTCGATTATCTTGGCCAGCGTGGATAGAGAGCTGCTTTCGAAAATATCAGATACACGAATATCAAGCCCTTCCCGACGGGCGGAAGCCACCAAGCGCATGGCAGTAATGGAATCGCCATTCAGATTGAAGAAGTCATCGGATAGTCCAATCATGTCAGGCGAGATCTTGAGAACAGAGGCCCAATGGTGTTGCAGTTGTATGGCGATCGGAGAAGTGGGTACTAAATGGACAGGTTTCGATTTCGCGTTTCCTCGGTATACGTACTCGGGAGAAGCAGAAGAGGCCAGCTCCTGCAGTCTTCTAACATCAAGCTTGCCATTTTGAGTCTGAGGTATGGTGGAAATAAGAAAGTATGCAGCTGGTACCATGTATTTGGGAAGCTTCGTCCGCAGATGGCTATGTATTGCATGTAGGCAAAGGGCCGTTTCAGCATCCGGCACCATAAGATAGGCGGAGTCCGGCAGAGGAGGTCTTGCGTTGCTCAGAAATGCCACTAACATTTTCTCTGTGCTTTCAATGGGATTCTTAACTAGGCAAGCAGCGACAGAACGAATGCGCCCTTTCGTAATATCTAGTATGTGATATTGGACTTCTTCCAGCTCGATTCTCTGGCCCCTTAGCTTGACCTGAAGGTCCTTTCTGGTGACAAATTCGAGATTGCCTGATGAATCATATTTCGCAAGGTCACCGGTTCTGTAAAGAACGCTAGAGCGTCCGATATTATCACTGAATCCTGCAGCAAGCCAAGGGACATCGCGGAGATATGATGCATGAGTCTGGGAGTCATTCTTATAGTATCCAGGACCTACGAGAGGGCCTTCTATTAATAGTTCGCCAACTGCTCCTATAGGTGCAAGGTTTCGGTAGTTTTGAGGATCAACTAGCCATGTAACAGTGCCAACACCTTTACCGATTTTTCTACACATACTCTTGTTCTCGAATCCTGGATCAAGACATGAGACTGAAGTACATTCTGAAGGGCCATATGCCACGACAAGGCGAACATTTGGTCTCCAGTACTGGAATTCCCGCAGGTCCACTGGCTCCCCAGAAAGTATCAATGTTTCCAAAGTTGGGATTTCTCGGGGGTCCAGGAAGTGGGCAACAGATGGAGTCAGTTCGGTGTGATTTGCTGAGAAACGGTTAATGGCACCAGCCAGATTATTTTGTCTTTCATCTTCACTTGGAACACAGAGGCAGCCTCCGGCACACAAGACTTTGAAGAGTGTGTTCCAGCTGACGTCGAATGTGTAGGAAGCAAACTCGAATGCCCTAGTGTTCGTGTGAAAACCCGAAAGAGCAGATTGATACCTAATCGCCGAGGCCCAAGACTGGTGAGTTTGTGTGACCCCTTTTGGTAAACCAGTACTACCAGAAGTAAATAGGATACATGCGATATCGCTTGGCTGCGAAGTTTCTGAATCAAGATAGTTTCTATTCGCAGTTATTTCGGGACCCTCAACAGCGTTATCTATTATGATAACATCAGGAGTAAGGCTTTCTGCAACCTGCGCAGTTGATATTGCGGCAAGAGAACAATGTGAGTCAACTTGTTGAGATATAGCTCGGAGCCGACTTAGGGGCTGGTTGGGATCAAGTGGAATGAATGCCGCGCCGGTCCGGAGAACTGCCAGAGCTGCAACTGCAACGTAAACAGATTTAGGAATTATAATAGGAACAATGTCGCCTCTCCTGACTCCATGGCTGCGAAGGTAGCCAGCGGCTCTGGAAGATAGCTGATCCAATTCATCATAGGTGATTTGGCCATCCCAAGCATCCACTGCAATGCTGTTGGGCTGTGCATGTGCACGCTCAATGATGAGATCGTGAAGACAGCATAGCGTCGTTTCGGGCACTACGGAGTTCCAAGCCCATATTTCCTCAAGATCATCTCTACCCGTCACATCGATATCGGAAACGAGCTTAGCATCGGAGTCGTCAGCCAGTTTCGGTAACACTGATTCTAGGCGCCCAACAAGGCGTACAATGTCGCGGTGCTCGATCACTAGCGGGTCGTAAATAACTTCGAGGTCGATATGATCACGACTAGGGACAAAAAAAATTACTAAAGGAAAGGTATGGAAAGCATTTGTACCGCTGGCAGAGACATCATAAGAAGACACCTTTATGTCTTCTACTGGGTCTAAACTTGCAGGCGTCACCACAAGAAGGGTTCGATATTTCGTCGCCACCTGGGCGTTCTTATTGATCATACTAATAGATTTGGCCCCAAAGTGTTGAAAGGGTGCCATATCTATAATATCGCCTCTGATATTTTCGATGAAAGCTTTTACAGAAGTCTGCTCTGAAGGCATGATGATCCGAATCGGCACTGGAGCAATAGTTGGACCGACAATCTCTTCCAATCCATTGAGAGGAGCGTCCCGTCCTGTCAAGGTGGCACCAAAGATTACCTCGGGATTACCAGTGATTTTCGATATAATAAGGGACCAAGATGCGTGTATTATGCTTTGAATGTGAGGAGTTGTTTCCATATCAATAGTTCGCCTGAAGCATCCTGATGGTGAAACCTGATATGATTTTGATGGGAGTGTCGGGAAAATGGCACTTGAATCAGCGCCCTGAAGGCGTTGTTGCCAAAATCCTTTCGCTTTTCCCGTATCTTGTGAATTGACATATTTAATAAAGTGGCTGAAAGGCGGTACTCTGGGAAGACTTTGCCCGTAATAGGCCAATCGCAGATGGTTTTCAACAATCTGGCTTGACCAACCATCATATAGAGCGTGGTGGATTGTCCACACGATCTTTGGAACTTTCTCATAGACGATCGCCCAATATGCTAGAGGGGTGCCAATGTCAGGCCGCTGATTCGTCATGGACAGATATTTTACGAGACTATCCGAGGATTCCCAGTTGTAAGTGCGTGTTACGACTTGCAAAAGATTAAATCCCGGTATTACCACCAAGCGAGTTCGTAAAATTTTATGTTGTTCAATGACCGCGTTCCAAGCTTGTATGAGCCGTTCGCAATCTGTGCCCGACGGGATATCGAAGACTGAGCGCCTCATATAAGCCTTGGGCTGCTTCATTGTGAGAGCAAACAGTTCTTCTTGCAACTGAGTGCAGGGGTAAATGTCTTGGATGTCTTTTTCGGAAATGCGACAGAGCATCGCAGCCTCCGAGCAAACATGACGGACAACTGATGGCTCGAGTAAGGAGAAAGGCTTATACTCGATGTGGGATGCGCGAGATACCGCACGCTGAGAATTCAGTGCCATCGCATCCAACCCTGGCTCTCTTACTATCAGATTGACAGTCAATCCTAATTTTAGTTTTCCAGCGAGGGTGGATAGTTTCATTGCTGTAATCGAGTCATCACCCAGTTGAAAGAAATCCAACTCTGGGGACCATGGAATAAGGTCTACTGCCCGACCCAAGGATATGGCCTAGAGTCCCAGAAGACGTGCTTCAATTTCCGTCAGAGGAACAAATACGGGCCATGCACCCAAGTTCCCATTGGCAGGTGATAGTCGCAAAAAGTCCTGACCGATTTGTCTCAATCTTTCCCGGTCTATCTTTCCCGAGGATATCCGAGGGATGGTATCGATGGGGATGAAAGTTTCCGGAATCATAAATCTTGGAAGCCTTTGAGACATTAATCTTTTTATGCTCAAGGAGTCGAATGTACATTCAGGTCCAAGAGAGAGTGGTTGATAAAAGACGACCAAGCGTTGGATCGTGGTATTTATCTCTATGACCTCTCCAACAATATTGCTTACTTTTGGATTTGCTTGTTTGACGCAGTACTCTACTTCTCCAAGATCAATGCGTTGACCACGGAGCTTGATCTGTGTATCTGCTCGACCGAGATACTCTATTGATCCATCATGAAGGCACCGTGCCAAATCTCCAGTTTTGAAGACTCGCCCACGTTGACCGTAGGATCCTACTCTGAGAAAATTAGGGTTGGAGATGAAGGAGGCCTGATTTTTCACAGGGTCGTTATAGTATCCAGGACTGACAAGTGGGCCTTCTAGAACCAGTTCACCGACAGCTCCGATCGCTCTTACCTGGTTGTGGTTTTCCGGATCGACTATCCATGGTATGACTCCAATTCCCCGACCAATGATTGAAGCCATATCAGGTAATTTGAGGTCCTGGAAGAGCGAAACAGGGGTTACTTCAGTCGGTCCGTATGCCCCTACTAGCCTCACACGCTCTCCCCATATAGAGACATCAACCGGCGTAACAGCCTCACCACCGAGAAACAACGTCCGCATTGTGGGGACGTCGACAGGATCTATTGTGCGCGCTAAGGATGGGGTCAAAAAGGCAGTAGTGGTTTTGAATGCATTCATTGTTGCTGCAAGATTGTCCATGCGATCGCTCTGAGAAGGGATACATAGGCATGAACCAGTAGTTAGAGCCCAGAAGTGATGCCAGATGGTAGCATCAAAGCTATGAGAAGAGAAGTCAAATACTCTGCACCCTGGACCGAAGCCAAGGCGCCGTGCCTGGGCTACTGCAGCGGAAGCTAGATTTCGATGTGTAACCTGAACGCCTTTCGGGGTTCCTGTGGAACCTGACGTAAAGGCGACATACATGATGCTCTCAGCGGGCGTGGGCTGATCAACAATCATTTGTTGTGGACGCGATCCGGGCATTGCTTGCCTCTCAAGGCATGAATGGTCAACGACAAATACCTGTCTGCAAAGTTTCGAAGCAAGTCCCTGCTGAGAGGCAGATGCAAGAACTAGAGGTGCATTCAAAACGTCGGATATATATATTAGTCTGCTTAAGGGGTGACTTATGTCGAGGAGGCTGAAAGCAGCTCCTGCTTTGAGCACGGCTAACATGGAAACTGCAGCCCATAATGACTTCTCAAAACAAAGCGGCACGAAAGAGCTAGGGCCAATCCCAAGAACAACGAGGTACTGCGATACTTTAGAAGCGCATTCATCTAGCTCTCTATAGGTGAGTTGCCCATCGTGGGCAAGAATTGCCAATTCGTTCGGTGTTATCTGCGCTTGTTTAGCAATGAGGCCATGCACGAACTCGTTTACAGACTGCGGTACAAGTCGATTCCACATCCAGAGCTGATCCAAGTCGTCCTGGGTTGCGTTGTCAAGCTCACGCAATGTAGTTTCCAAAGGCAATCTGCAAATTGTATGAAATATGGACATGGTCTGCTTCATTACATAATTGACGAAATCAGCTGTCAGTTCAGAGTCCCTGAATACGGCCTGCACGCTTAAACCGCCATTTTCTTTCTTAAAGATGAGCATTAGACTGTAGCTATTGAAGTCTCTTATATCATCAAGCCCCTCAATGTCAAACAGATGTTGATGCGAGATAGGCCCGGTGTAGCGAGATTTCTGACTTTCCTGTAGCACGAAAAGGGTTTGGAATCGGGTTCCAGCTCGCGCATCATTACTAGCCATAGCGATATTATTGAGCCCTAGATGCTCGTATGGCTGCATGGCAATAGAATTGTCTTGAACTATGTCCAAAAACTCCCGCAGACTCTGGCCACGTCTCAGCTGGAGATAGATTGGCACCGCCGCCAGAGTTGGCCCGCGAAACAAATCCGAACCCTCAATGTCCACGGTACGACCAGAACGAATTTCCCCAAAGAGGACACTCTCACTCCCAGTTAAACGAGAAACGAGTATCGCCCAGGCTGCTTTGAGTAGTGTAGCCAAAGTCCAACGCCCGGGTAGCCCTATTGGTTGTGTACAATGTCGTTCTGCTGTGGACTTTGTAGTGGTCTTGGTGGATGCTTTTGTAGTCTTTGGAAACAATGGGACTTCAGCGGCGCCATGTAATACAGATCGCCACCAGTCCATGCTTTCAGATTCACGACTACGAATGAAGCATATGAAGGCATTGTACTCTGAACTGATGGACAACTTGATGCCATCATATGCATTGGCGACATCGGTGAGAATTAGCTGGATGGTGTGATGATCATAAAGAGCATGATGAATTGTCCAAATTATTGATGAATTTTGCAATTCTGATGTTTTTTGCACAATACCGAAGCGTACCAGAGGTTGGCCTAAAAATATTGTGTTTTTGCTAGCCTCTGACAGGTAATCATCTCTTGTACTGTATCGGCGCCAATCTAGTTTTTCACGCAAGACAACTTGAAGGAGTGCTGAGGCTTCAGTTTGGATTATTCGCGTTCGTAGAATGCGGGTTGATGAGAAAACATACTCCCAAGCTTCTACCATGGCATCTAGAGAGATATGCGCTGGTATTTTAATCTCCGTGTGCTGCATATAAGCTGAATGCTCAGAGGCAGTCAAAGCCAAAAGACCCTCTTGCAATGGAGAACACGGGTAAATATCCTCAATGGCATCCTGTTGAACGTCACAAGACAAAGCTGCCGAGAGGATTGTTTGGACCCTGTCCTCCCTTGTGGAGAGGAGATCAAAAGGTAGCACAATTTCAGCCTCATTCAGGGCTCTGCCCTTCTCTTCTTCAGACATTGATAAGATCATTGAGAGTTCTTCAAATCGCGGATGGCGAAGCACGTCTGACAAAGTCACAACTACACCAAGTTTTCGGCAGGCTTTTACAAGTTTCATGGCAGATATGGAGTCTCCTCCTAGCTGAAAGAAATCCTTGCCAGGACCAATCGCCGCGAGATCGTAGCCAAGAACTTCTGACCAGGCTTGTTGCATATATCTTTGTGTGCTATCAAGCGCTGTGAACGGGATTGTTTCATTGAATGTTGCTAGAATGTCCGACTGTGAGAAGGTTGTCGCCAGTGCCTTCAATGCCACACGATCGACCTTGGAGGTGGGTGTTAATGGAATTTTTGAGATCTCACAGAACACGGCTGGAATCATATGTTGTGGTAAGAAGCTCAGGAGTTTCAGTTTCAGATTGGGGGGTGGGAGGACAAGGCTGCCCTTCAAAGGAGCATTTCCCGCCGTGACTTGTAAGCTACCAGAAGGTAGAATGAAGGCGCAAAGTCGCTTGTTCCCATTGATTTCCGACAGATCTGCAACGACATCTTCAGTTGCAGGCAATTCCCGGCGAAGGTAGAATTCAACCTCTTCGAGTTCGACACGCTGCCCGTTTACTTTGACTTGGGTTGTTGCTCGTCCGATAAAAACAATGGATCCATCTGCATTATACCGCACTAGATCGCCAGTACGGTATACAGGAATCTGCCTGTGTTTTGGCTCATCTGAGTCCATTGAAAGCCAGCTGGGATTGCGCAACCAGGGCGATTCTGACTTCTGGTCCGTTTTGAGGTATCCCGGACTTACGATAGGCCCTTCAATCACAAGCTCACCAACGGCACCCACTGGTGCTAAAGACTTTGCGTGCTTGTCAACGATCCATGTTCTGCAACCCACTCCTGAACCAATATTCAAAGCATCATTATCATATGGACCATAATTGTGCACAGTACAAATCTGGCATTCTGCAGGGCCATATGCGTTGATTAACTGGACGTAAGGTGACCATTGATGGATAAGAGTCCTCCCAACTGGTTCACCACTGAGAACCAGAGTCTTCAGGCCTGGAAGGGCCGAGGGGCTGAGTAGCCGAGCGACAGAGGGTGTCAGATTAGCCCAATTCGCCCCCAAACGTCTAAATGAGCCCTCAATGTCGTTATGCTGATCATGCTCGCTAGGTACACACAGGCAGCCACCAAGTGTTAGGATAGCCAAAACGTTATGTACAGCGATATCAAAACTATACGAAGCGTAGTCATAAACACGTGTTTCATGTCGCATATTCAGAGGTCTTTCGTGATGGTAGACAGCAGTCATGAAATTCCCATGGGTGATGGTAATACCCTTGGGAATGCCCGTGCTCCCAGAAGTAAAGACAAGGAAAGCCGTGTCCTTTGGGGCGGAGGTAGGGTTGCCCAATGGAATATGTATGGGATCTTGAGGTAAGTCATCGCACACGATGATGGTCCCTGCCACTAGTAGGTCTTGTGCAAAGTCTTGTTTAGCACTATTTGTCACAATGCATGTCGCTGCCGTCTGGTCGACGATGGCTTGCAGCCGCTGCTTCGGTAGATTCATTGTATCCAGGAGGATGAAGGCCGCACCGGATTTAAGGACACCTACCATGGCCACCGCGACCCAGCGTGACTTCTCCATACAGATAGGGACTACATAGCCTTGGTTGATACTGTTGGAAGTGAGGTGATGCGCTAGGACTGATGCGAGGTAATCCAACTCCCCATAAGTAAAATTGCCATCCCAGGCACAAACAGCTTCCCCTTTCGGGTTACACGCAGCCTTTCTACCAATGACTTCATCGATGCATTGGTCGACGCCTCCGACAGGAGACTTGTTCCAGGACCACACTGTTTTGATATCTTGGGGGCTGGCGTAGCCCAAAGCTTCAAGACGCAGTGTCTGGTTCTCCACACGTCCGATCTCTCGCATCACATGTGCGAATTGTTCTAACAATCGTTCAACTTGGGATGCAGCCATCACTCGGGAATCATAGGTTGTCTCAATAAGCAATGCTCCTTGATGCTGTTGAGAAACCAGTATCATTAAGCCATATTCACTAAAATTCCTAAGGTCTTTGCTCAAGTCTAAATTCTCAAGCATAGATCGAAGCTGGCTATGTTCCTGAGCTATTTCTGCTGGCTCTGAATGGTCCCCTCCGGAAAATGAGGGAGGCTGCACGATGAGTAAAGTCTGGAACTTGCTGCCTTCTCTGGTTTCTTCATTGAACATGCGGATTCTTTGCAGCCCAATATTCTCAAATGGGATGGCCGCCACTGCTTCTTCTTGCACACGTTTGACATAGCGCCCAACTTCTTCTGCCATGTCTAACCTTACTCGGACAGGAACCGTTGAGATCGCGGGGCCCAGCATGTCTTCGATACCTGTCAATGGCACATTTCTACCAGAGAGAGTTGCGCCAAATGTGATGTCTTCGCTTCCCAAGAGTTTTGCAAATAGGAGAGCCCATGCAGCTCGAATAACTGTAGCCAAGGACGCACCAACAATGGCATTATCTGGTAGATCAAACTCCTTGGATAGAACCGCGTCCGGTCTCACTTCTTTGACACTATGCGGTATATGTGGAAAAGTAGCACTCCTGGAAGGTTCGGCAAGATATGTGGCCCAAAATTCGTGCGCCGAATCCAGAGGTATGTCGCTGATATGTTTAACGAAAAGGTTGAACCCCATGTATTGGTCTAGCCGGACCCCTCGATAGGCTTTGAATACCTCCATTCCAAGTCTTGGTAGCATCCACCCATCATACAAAGCGTGATGGGCTGTTAAGAGCATGTAGGTCGACCCTAGCTCAGTCACAGTGGCCCAGCGGCATAACGGGGTCCCCAAACCCCTAGTCTCTTCCATATCTTTCAATTTGTGCTCCTCCAAGCCACCTTTGGTATGCCATGACAAATTGCTATCCTTCAGTACCACTTGGAGGTATCCCAGAGATGTCATTTCGACGATACGCGTTCTCAAAATCGGGTGAGTGTGAGCAACAATCTCCCAAGCCCTCGGGAACGTTGATTTATCAACATTCCCAGGCAATTTTAAGATCGTTCTACCTATATATGCTTGTGAGTTCCAATAACCTGCAGCCATCAGGCCTTGTTGTGCTGGAGTAGCTGGGTAAGCGTCCTCGATGTTATCTGTGGAGGTTGCACATCTCGCGGCCAGATCCTCAGTGATTAAATCGACTGTAAAAGATCCTTTAACAATCGAAAATGGCTCTGGAGGGGGTTCAATGTTGAGGGTGGAGATTCGAGAATTCTTTGCCATATCTACAAGCCTCGGGTGTGTGAATATCGTGCTGACGGAGAGATTGATACCCTCTCTGGCTGCAGCACTGACAAGATTAATGGCAGCAAGTGATTCTCCCCCATTCGCAAAGAAGTTACTACTTGATCCAATCGATTCCAATTGGCGATTCAGCACTTGAGCCCAAAGAGCTCTCAGCTTGAGTTTGATATCTGAGGCTTCTCGGTCTTCAGTACTATTGGTTGAGCCCTTATCGCAAAAGATGAGGTTATCTGGAGTCAAAGACGCTGCGATTTGTTTCAATTTCCGGTAGTCTGTTTTTCCTGTTGTGGATAGAGGAATCTTATCGATTGGTATCCAGGCGCTCGGGACCATAGCTGACGGGAGCGCCTTGAGGAGTTCAGCGTTTACTGCAGTCAGCATATCTGACAGAGTTTGTGCTGCGACACCAGGGGCCACGATGAAAACCACCAGCAGTTCGACTCCATTTTGCAACTTGACAAGACACGTTGACCATTCTGTCTCCTCTCGCAGGTGCTTGTGGAGATGGGTATCCACCTCGCCCAATTCAATTCGTTGGCCACGGATCTTTACCTGGAGGTCGCGCCGTCCGAGATATTCCAATTGATTTCCATCAATATATCGCACAATGTCTCCCGTCCGATACATACGCCTTGACCTACCCTTATTGATTTGTGCGTACCCATCAACAAGCCATTGAGGATTCTGCAAAAAAACTGTATCGGTCAATTCCGATTTATGAAGATATCCCGCGCCTACTTGAGGTCCTTCGATGATCAACTCTCCAACACCCCCGATTGGGCAAAGTCGATTTGGGTTACAAAGGTCCACAACCCATGTTGCCCCTAATCCGGTGCCTATAATCGAGGGCCTGATAGATTCTAGGACGTTCTCGTTGACAACTGTAGTAACTGTACATTCAGCTGGGCCGTAGGTATTCATTACCCTGGTGTTCGCCTCCCTCCATCTGGCAATTACTGGCTCGGTGCAGGGTTCACCTAAAAGATTGAGGACTTCAAGATTTGGTAATTCCATCGGGATAAGCGTCTTCGAGATCGAGGGCGTCATTTCAGCATATGAGACGCGATACTTTACAATTGCTCTCGATATGTCGTTCTTGCATTCCCATGACGAAGGAATGCAGAGGCAAGCCCCATTCAAGAGACTGAAGAAGATATTGCCAACAGAGACATCAAATGCATACGATGCGAGGGCGAGAATTCTTGAACCACTTGTTACGCAGCATTTAGGCGCAAGAAGTTCCGCGAAAGCACAAACATTATAATGCTGAATAATCGCTGCCTTTGGAATCCCAGTCGTTCCAGATGTAAAAATTACATAGCAAGTATCTGAGGGCAGCGGTTGAGGCGCAACAAAAGGGTGAACAGCTTCTCCGTCTCGAATGCCCGAATCCACTACCATGACCTCGACTGCCACTTGGCTTGCCCTTGGCAACTGCATCGCCGAGGATAAGGCGATCACACGCCCTGGAGACATCAGCCGAACTAGCTGTCTAAGTCTCTCTTGTGGCAAGTCCTCATCTAACAATGAGAAGGCCCCTCCGGACTTTAAGACGCCAAGTATTGCGACAGGTGTCCACATTGTTTTTTCAAAAAGCAATGGCAGAATCATCTCGCGACCAACGCCTAATCCAATAAGCCGAGCTGCCAGCTTACTGGACAAGTCATCGAGCTCACGATATGTCATCTCTCCATCCCAAGCATGGACAGCGATAGCGTCTGGTTGTCGTTCCACAAGTTGTGAGATGTTAGATATCACCGTTCCATGCACTGGGGCAGCAATGTTGCCATTCCAGTCCCAAATAGTGCGAATGTCTTCCATACTAGCCCTTTCTATCTCTGAGACAAGTCGCTCTCCAGCATGCGGCAGGCGTATTTGATTGAGGATGTGGGTGAACTGCTGCCTTGTGCGATGCCCTTGACCGGCTCCAAATACTGTCGAATCTGCAAAAGCTGTGATGGAGACCTCGCTTGTTTGATTCAGAATGTCGCATTGAATCACTAGATGGAAATGATTTGTCGTGCTTCCTTCCTCATTTCCTTGTGACAAAGTTTCGGAGTTAGCCAGTGTATGGCTCTCCGTCACTACTAAAAGAGTGTTGAGAGGAGAGATGTCACTGTTATTCTCTGAGGCCGTATCATCGCCATGAAGTAAAGAATCTCTGATCTTCTCTACAGCCTGTTCAACCCTTATCTCATCAGACAAACTCAACCGAATCAATTGCCTTCGCATGGACTTTTCCTCGAAAGTGAAGGAAATATCAGGCGAACCCAAGTACGTCTCCAGTAGGATCGACCATGTCAATAATAATTCCACAGTTACCCAATGACCATGACGAAGGCTGTTGACTTGGCGGGTGCCAGAATTGCGCACTTCCATAGATTCTTCCATCTTTTGATATACGATGAGAGGGAATACCAATTGACCCAAGTTCGTGGTCCCAGCTCTGGCTTCTAAGAGGTACGTTACAAAATTCGGCTTGACTACCCAAGCAGGCAAAGATGCTTGGCATAAAGTCAGAGACAGTTATGGGTTTCACACGACTAGAAGGCAGATGAGGTATTGCGGGCGTATGTGGCAATTTCTAACCGGGGAATTAAAAATTTACGTATCAAATGATTTAAACAATTACACATTACTAGGTTAAATACTGATAGCTCGAATGCAATTACTCCAGTGTCTCGGATGACATAGATTACCCCTCAGCCCAAAGCGGGTGGGAAAAGTACCTAATTCGCTATATCGCAACTCGGGGCCTGTAATAGTGTAAATAAAACCACCCTCGTAGCTGGTTGTTTGAACTTTCTTTATTATGCTGTGGGGAATCCAATTGATATGTGTAGATTGCTGCCAAAACGTTCACGGCTCCTTTGATGACAAAGGTATTGAGAAGATTCCTTAACTACCACGTCATGCTCTCACTCGCCATTCATTTAGGTTCAAAACAAGATTAGAGTTTTCTTTCACAGTTTTCACAAAAAGTAGATTTTTACAGTAGATCAAATCGCATAACTACATAAAATACCCGAAATGGTTAAACACATACGCCAGATTCTACCGATTCTTGGGGTGACGAAACACCACGGAGTAGTCAAGGGAATAATTGAGAGACGGCCATCACTGCGACCGGCTAATTTCAATAGCCCAATTATGATCTACCCACTCTTCAATCTTTTCGAAATTTCGGCATCGGTGGTGAGAATCAAAATCTGCCCTTTCGCCTGTAGGAGACCGAGGGTCCTCTCTGATGAACAATGGTGTCACATCTGCATAACACATGAGTGCGATCCGTACTGTCTCTATGCAATGGTCTACATGCATGCGGTTACCTATCTCCGACCCTCGCATATCCTCAGGTATTTTGTCGTGGTACTTGCCCGCCTGAAACCAGGTATATTGCCGGATGACGTTCTATCAGACGTGCTTGTGAGTTGTCGATTCAGTCTAGGCATTTGGCTACTAGACGTTGCTATAGGAAGACAACTAGGAAAGCGTGGAGGTTAAACTCACCAAGCAATGCAATTGATGGAAAACTTCTATCAAAGCAGCATATCCTCTTCCTTCACCAGGTATACGCTTCAGTGATCTTCTTACTTCGGGTGACCTGTTGTAGAGACCTATCATGCGCTCTGGAATCTCGATAAAATTTTCTGGATTTGGCTTTTGTTAAAAAAGACGCCTGCACAGAATAGCAAGGTCTTTCTTACTATAAGTCAGGCGGTCCCATGCCTCTTCACGCTCGCGAACAGGCGGACCGCGGTATATGCTCGTAGAATTGAAAGCGTTGTCAAAATCGATGTCCTCGTATTCAATGATAGGGAGAAGTGGTGCTGTCGAAAGAGACGATCTGGTGGTCAGAAATTCCGTATTATTGAAAAATTCTTATCCTGTTTACTTACACCAAACAGTTGACTGAGCTATGCACCGACGGTCACTCGGAGTCATGTTATTTTTGGTGATTGCTATTACCAGCGCGAAGATCGCCAGGGCAAGTGCCCAGGAAGAAGCATGGAATAGATTTATGATCCAATGATTGCGGTAATCACGATCAGGCTTGTCAATCATGTCTGCGTCCGCATTGAGCAGATTGTTATAGAATATTTCGTCTCTCGGGATCATAATTTTTGTTTGCTAGTCAGACCGTTACAGAAAAAATGTATAGAGATAATAACTTTACACGGATATTTCGTAGGTTATTTATAGAACATGTGCATGACCACATGATCATTAGCATTGAAATACGACTAGGTAAGGCCCCCCCTCTCAAGGTTGGCCGGAAATTGTTTCCCTCTTAAACCCTAGTTGCTACCTGACGTCAGTCAGGGTGCCAAAGTCAGTCCGTCTTATAAGCTCGATATTCGACCAACTCTCTAATGGCTTGTTTCTCTCCACTCTCCAACCTTCTCAAATCCAAATGCTTCAGCACCTAACCAAGAAATCAATTCAAAATGAAGGGAATCATGCCAGTTGTTATGATGGGTTTATCATTTGTGATTCCCGCAAATGCTGCTGCCCATGCTGATCTGAACCCATACCAGGAGGAGGTTGACGCGGCGTCTCGAGATCCAGTGGCAGTCTTAGGAGCGCGTCAGATGTAAATAACTCATTCTGTTCTGTAAGCCATTCTGCCGCACTCTATTCAGCCGTTTGTTATTGGAATTATCCTCCCAGTCTATATTATCCATTATATATCTCAGTTTTGGACTCTAACTAACTGCGACTGGTCATATAACAGACCAATCCAGCATTTTTGACTCTTCTCTGAGTGTTTTTGTAGTTCGAGGGCAAATTGGAGGATATGGGTCTGTTAAGGCAACAGGTGATATAGAGGCTACGCAGATGATCTTGGAGAATATCTCAAGAGGCCGAGTGGGAACTCTCAAGCTGGAATTCAGGCAGCGAATCATGTTTAGTATCTGAAAGCATATCCTAGCGAACAATACTACTCGAATATAGTCAACTAAAATGAAAGTTCATCAAAGTGGTCGCAGACACGTCCTTACCCCCCCCCCCAAAAAAAAAAAAAAACATAAAAAAAACATTAGTCCCAACTCTCGTCCTCTTGTAAGTTGGAAGGGCTTCGAGGTTGAGTTTACCCTAGGGCCGGATTACTCAATTTGACCATAATCCACGGAGCCACTGCCTAAATTGGAACGGTAGCGTGGCTTCCCCTCTTCATAATTCGCTATAACGCGACTGTCCCTTTGGGGCCGTTTGTAATCAGCAAACACAAGCGACAACAAGGGACTTTGGGTGCAAAGTTTCGAAACAAGCTGGAAAGTAGCACAATGTTGGTGGGCGCCTTGTAATCTTATGCTATTAGTTAAAGGGTCTGGGGGTTGTATGTAATATCAATAATTAAGTCAAGAGTACAAAGAAGAATAAAAAGTACTAGTATAGGTATCTGTTTATCTAAATTTTAAAACTGCCATAGTGTGGAGATAATCAGGTTGGCAAGTGTTACCTGCTATCCATTGGGCTAGATGGTTTATCGGCCTTGCTCAAGAGCTGCTAGGCACCCGTCAGTACTTTTGGGGCTAGGCACCACTTCGCTAGCTGTGAATCTGCCCATATCTTTGGTTCTTCACTCATTATCTCAGTTCATAGGCCAGACCATGGCTCCTTCAGTCCTAACTTGCCCCGTACCATTCTGGGAAAATGGACGATTTACATCCTGTGTCCAACAACGATATCTAGAAAACCTGGTCCCATTCGCGACTGTAATTATATCCCTCGCGCTGCTACTGGTGTCTGTACTCCAACATTGGCAACGAAGACGTCGCCAATCAGACGGGTTTGAACCGTTAGCAAATGCGGATTTTAATCATCAACAAGCCGAACTAACCACCGCGTCATTGATTGCTACTCATGGTCGGTGGCTCAGCCGGCTCGAAGGTTCGCTACTTGTGGCGATCACAGCCGTGCTTCTTATTTTCATTGCTTACCGGGAATCGTCATCAGAAAGCTTACCACTTGGACTTCTTTTTTCGTCTGTATATCATTTTGGCTTGTGGTGTGTACGACAATGGATTTTGCCCGTGGAATCAGAAGCTCTGAACCGGATCCAATCTCACTCTAGCGTGCTCTATGCGTTATACTGGCTTTATCTTGTCTTCACCATATTATCAACCTTAATAGGACCGGTAGGCAATGCCTGGGCTTTTACCACCGTCCTTCTAGGTGCCCTTTTTACACCCGTTCTTCTGCTCCATGTTACAGCACCGAACGTTATTGTGGAATCCACTTCAGGAAGATTATATGGATCTATTCAACTAGGGAAAGAAAACTCTGCAAGTCTAATATCACGTTGGACCTTTTCCTGGGTAAACGCCGTTATATGGAAAGCGTTCAGGGCTCATCTGAACACCTCTGATCTGTATGCTCTTAACTGGGATGACACAGCCAGAGTTGCTGGTCAGCTATTCCACAAGACCGCACCCTCCACACTTAAACTTCTTTGGAGACTGTATCACTTTACCAAACGCGACCTGCTTAACCAGGGTGCGTGGGCGGTCCTCTTTAGCCTGGCGAGCTTTTGCCCGGCGATTCTCCTTCGGTTTATCCTTAATTATCTGGAATCGCCAAGTACCATGTCTCGAAACAACGCCTGGCTTTGCATTGGGGGGCTTCTGGCTGCTGGAGTAATTACGGGCGTCGCAGACTGCCAGTGTGAATGGCTGGGTCGCAAAATCAGTGTAAGACTGCGGGCTATTCTGATCGATGAGACTTTCACCAAAGTACTGACTAGAAGAGTCACAAGGCCGGCAAAGGTATCAGGAGAGCAAGAAAACCCCCCCAAGGATATCCACGCTACAGATGGGAATATTCTCAATTTAATGGCTGTAGATGCTGCTAGTGTTAGCGAAGTTGGCGCACATATGCATCTCGCATGGGTTAACTTCCCTCTCCAGATTACGATCGCGTCTATGGTGCTGTATAGCATACTTGGGACTAGTGGCATTCTAGGTGTGATCCTAATGATCGCTCTCCTGCCATTGAATGTCTTGGTATCGAAACGCCAGGTAGCGGCTCAAATGAAAGTGTTGAGCGCAGCTGATGCTCGTGTTCAAGCGAGTAATGAATTTATTACCAATATTCGTGTCATCAAACTCTGTGCATGGGAAGAAGAATTCTGCAAAAAAGTTAGTCACCTGCGGAAAATGGAGCTCTCAGAACTGCGTGTCCGGTTCTTCTGGTGGTCAGTATCCATGACCGTCTTCTATTCCCTACCTTTCATCACCACAGTCTTGACGTTGTTCATCTACACCATTGTCGAAAACAGGAAACTGGAAACAAAAACTGCGTTTCCTGCGCTGGCTATATTCGCGGTTCTACGCATCCCGCTAGATAGAATGTCATCCATGATATTGTTCATTCTTCAGGCACATGTCTCAGTCAGCCGCATTGAGAAATTCTTGGTAGAGAGAGGGTCTAGTCGATATGAACAATTAATGGGTGGTGATGGGCTGATGATTGGCTTCGACAATGCTACCTTTGAATGGCCAATCCAAGGCAATGTGGACACTAATGCCAGAGAAGATATTCAACTCGCCGAAATTCCGTCCACACAGGCATTTCGGTTATCAAATCTTCAAATACAATTTCACAGGAATGGCCTCAATGTAATTTGTGGACCTAGTGGATCCGGAAAGTCGTCTCTACTATTGGCACTGCTAGGGGAGATGGAACTCCTGCGAGGCCGCGTATATTTAACCCTGGCACAACAGCCGATAGACGATGATTCTTTAATCAGTGCCGTAGCATACTGTCCACAGGAGCCTTGGATCATGAACCAGACTATTCGAGCTAATATCTTGTTCGGGCTGCGTTTCCAAAGCCACCGCTATAAGATGGTCCTTGATGCGGTGGCTCTGAATCGAGATCTCGCAGAGCTTGAAAACGGCGATCTTGCCATCGCGGGGGAGCGTGGTAGCCGCTTATCTGGGGGTCAAAAACAAAGGGTTGCATTAGCGAGGGCATTGTACAGTAATGCTCAATTTCTTTTTTTGGATGATTGTCTCAGTGCACTGGACTCGCGTACTGGAAGACATATACTTTTCCAGGCAATTAAAGGTCCATTGATGGAAGGCAGAACATGTATTCTTGCGACACATCATTCTCAGCTTGTTCTTCCGTACTGTGCCTACGCGGTCTTCCTAGAGAATGGCAATGTAAAGCAGCAGGGAACTGCTTCAGAGCTTGTAAAGTTAGGTATTATTGGAGCAACTAGAGTTGTTTCCAAAGCGGAAGACGGGTCCAAGACGACGGACTTCACACATAACCCACAAATAGCCACCCCTGCTGTGCTTCAGTCCGAAGTATCTGAAGCAGACGCATCCGAGAGCTGGGGCGGAGGTATAAATGCATCCTCGGAGTTCAAGGCTGAGTCGATATACCACGAAGATAAGAGAACTGGCGCTGTTTCTTTGCCTGTGATCAAAACTTATCTCACATCTATGGGGAGCGGATGGTTCTGGGCAGTTGTGTTCTTCGCATTTACTCTTCAACAAATTACTTCTCTAGGAACGAACCTTTGGATCAAGACATGGGCTCATGAGTTCGACAAGTCAGTGGAAGTATCAGAGAAGTCTCAAGGAAGTCCTAACCATGTGAATTCCGTTTACTACCTTACGATGTATGGCCTGATCTGCTTATCGTACATTCTTGTCTCATTTCTCCGTGATCTCACGACATTCTCTGGTGCTCTCAAAGCCTCAACCCGAATATTCGACAACTTGCTGGATTCAATTCTTCATGCCCGCTTAATTTTCTTTGATAAGGTTCCATTTGGCCAGATAACAAATCGCTTTTCCAGAGATGTTGAAGCAGTCGACCAAGAGGTTGCTCCTCACTCTACAAACACATTTTATACATTCTGTTCGCTTGCTACAGTTATTATATTGATATCTATTATGATCCCTGTTTTTCTTCCAATAGCAGCTATTATTTGCTTCGCCTATTACATAATCACCGTCATATATATCAATAGTGCACGGGATCTGAAAAGGATTGAGTCTGTTCAAAGATCTCCCTTGTATCAGCACTTCGGAGAGGCACTTGCCGGGTATGTCAGCGTACGAGCTTATGGGCATGTCGAGCGATTTATAGAAGAAAATCAAGTCCTTATCGACGGCTATAACCAGCCTTATGTTCTGCTTTGGGCAGCTAAAGAATGGTTGACATTTCGCATCGCCTGTCTAAGCGCTCTAATTTCTTGGCTGACGGGTACCTTCCTGCTTTGGGGCCTAGATAGAGGAACTGTAAACCCAGGGATTGCAGGACTTGCGCTGACATACGCTGCCACCTTTAGCGACAATGTTCTTTGGTTTGTCCAACTATATGCGATAGTTCAGCAGAGCTTCAACTCTGTAGAGCGTATTGTCGAATACACAGAGATAAAGCGTGAGCCGAGTGAACCACTCGAGCCACCACCACACGACTTATCGCTACACTGGCCTATACATGGCCATGTGTGTTTCCAAGGATATACTACACGGTATGCTCCCGAGCTCGACCCAGTACTGGTTGACTTGAATTTCGATGTTCACGCTGGACAACGGGTGGCGGTAGTTGGACGCACAGGGGCGGGCAAGAGCACATTGGCGCTTGCCCTTATTCGAGCAGTTGAGGCTGACACAGGGCGTATCACTATTGACGGTGTCAGTATCGCCTCGGTAGGTTTGGATCGCTTACGACAGGCGGTGACTGTGGTCCCGCAAGATCCTACTCTTTTTGACGGAAGCTTGCGCGATAACCTGGATCCGCTCCAACTTTACGCTGACGATGATCTTCACGACGTTCTCCAGAGGCTGCAGTTCTTCCAATCTCTACCATCTGGGGACTTAGACCACCCTGCTGTGGCTTTATCAATGGGTCAGCGTCAGTTGATCTGTATCGCACGGGCACTTCTCCGTCGCTCTCGGGTCCTCGTCCTGGACGAAGCCACAGCATCCATCGATCATGCCACAGATGCTTTGATCCAGGCGGGACTGCGATCTAGTATTGCTGCTGGGACAACAGTCTTGACCGTTGCCCACCGTCTCCTGACTATTGCAGATTATGACCGTGTGGTCGTCTTGGATTCTGGCCAAGTTGTAGAACAGGGGTCCGTTGCTGAGCTTCTCCATAAACGAGGCGATGGGGCTTTCTTTCGACAATTGTGTGAGCAATCTGGGGATTTAACTCGTATTGAGCGAGCTGTACAGAGTCTGTAACTATATGGAGAATTCGTAGAAGAGATGATAACACAACTGTCATTGTTTCTACTATGGCTGCCCCTTTTTCTAAAATGCTTGAAATCCAAGTGTATTTTCTATTTCTTCCTAGCAATCAATGTACGACTTGAGCGATTTCGCTTGCGATATTTCATAGAAACATCTGCATATGGCAAGGCAGAAACGACTCTCATGCAGCAATCTGTCCAGTAATCCATATGCATTTTATCCCCTAGAGTAGGTCCGCAAACCCCAAAACATGATCCCGAATATTATAGTCAATATAGTGTCCTTGAAAGAATCCTGTTATTTGTAAGAGTCGCAGGCTAGCAACAAGGACTAAGCCGTTGAGAATGTAGTAATAATTGCAAACTAACCTTGTCCTAATATCCAGGAGTCTTCTTCATGATCAATGCCATGAATTGACGAGGTACAGTTTCCTTGATCGTCCGAGCGGTTACCTAGAGTGCTGGGAAATATTTCAAACAAGCTGCTCTCGTGACTAACAGTGCTTGATTGAGTGCTCTGAGCCTCTAAGGCGTCAGACTCTGAGGGAAAACCAAAGCCGAATCGTGGCGGAGAATCACACGGATATACACCGTCGAGGGTTGTTATGAGTGTGTTGTTGTTATGATGATAGATAGATTCAATACCGGCAATATCAAAAAGCTCTTTGACCAAACTAATGGGCCTGATGAACATGAGGATTCAAGTAAGTATGAGATACACCAACAAAAATAGAGCCAGTTGACTTGACCATACCCCCAGCTGACTGTGGTTCCGCTATCTATCATGATTCTGGCGTTGCGTTGAATGATTTTCCCCCCGACTGCGACATCCCCAAAGACGAATCGCTCGTGCATGGTGGCAGTGCTCAATGCTCCCTCAAAACGTGATTGTTCCACGCCACCTAGATATAGAACACCGAGATCTTTGTTATTTTTCAGGGCTAGCCCAAAACGACACTCATCCAATATGCTCTCTTGCAAACATAGACTAGAAAACCAGTTGGGTACACCTTCACCAAACGCACTCCCAGGAACAAAAAAGCCCATTAAGCCATCATGTGGGAATGGCGGATCCGACCCGGTGGAGACGCTCCCAGTGACCCCCAGCGATTGAAGGGGAACCGAGATGTTGGTGTTCTCCAAAGAAACTATATCTTTGAACACCGTTCCATTAACCTAGAAAGTCTCATAATAAGACCTAGCTATATTGAAAGTTGCATCAGGGCTTACTGTTTCCTCCCCAGACCCATCACTATTGACGGTCCCGTATCGCATGGAAAATGGCTGTGAAAGTGCAACAGCGGAATCGCTAGGCTGGTAGACATCTGGATTAAGCATAAGATCTGTTGACCCTGTGTCGATGAGGATGGAAAGGTTCCGCGAACCTCCAATAGTGAAAGAGGCAAACCAGAAGTCCTATATCAAGCTATCAGCTCACTCCTAGTGGTTGACACGATCTTCAGGTCTATACAAGATCATCCCTCTCCTCTTTCAATGTAATAAATCTGCATGATCCAGAAGTTATGATTCGATAGGATGCTACGCCTTGGCCGCTGATCAGCTGCACAGGTATTATGGAACCCTCTGCATGCCAACAATCCAAGACGGTCAACACCACGGCGATAATAAACAACAGAGAGCATAAAATCATGATATGTTCAAATACGAATGGATTAAATAAAAATACGGCATCTGCTATATCGGTTCCAAGTATGTTAGAAGTTGAAATACATGTTTGGGGATTCAATCAGGCTCGGACAAAATTCGCTATAAATCGACCGAATTATGGACCGCGGGGTCTCGAATCATAAGACTTCTAC
The DNA here is from genome assembly GCA_003012085.1 of Trichoderma brevicompactum. Lineage (NCBI taxonomy): Eukaryota > Fungi > Ascomycota > Sordariomycetes > Hypocreales > Hypocreaceae > Trichoderma > Trichoderma brevicompactum. The sequence continues at coordinate 3,131 of PXNZ01000631.1, read as the reverse complement.
AGTTTGTTTAGTAGAAGTCTAATAATACAGTCCAAGGTTTGCATATTTCCCAACTTTCATTTTCTATTGTCACTACATTCTCCTTTCAAGCCTCTCACTTTGCTGTTTGGTAAATTTGACTATGAAGCTGCCGAATTGGTCTGCGCGGCTTAGGGATTACGTACTCGGAACTTCGCAGTTAGATCGAGGCGAGGACGCCGAACTCGACATGCGCGAACGACTTTTAGAAACCGACAGTCAATATTATAAAATACCAGTTATTAAGACTCAGACAACCAAGCTTCTAGCAAAGTCTGTTTTTGGATTTCTCTTTATCCTAGGCTGGGCGTTGGCAGCTGTCCAATTGCTTTTCCGACTATCCCCCTCTGTCACTCAGAAGGAGAATCCGCATTCTGGCAAGCCCACCATCAGCCTTGAACAAGTTTTCTCTGGAAGGTGGAATGAAAATGAAACGGCTCACTCGGAGAGGTGGATCACTGGACCAAATGGCGAGGATGGGTATATACTCCGAAGAGACAACACCGGAGAAAAGCCATTTCTACGTGTGGATGATCTGTCCGGCTGCATTCAAGCCAAGTGGGACACTGGGAGCGCTTGCATTACTACCATTGAACTGCTCAAGACCTCTGAATTACTAGTCAATGGTGAGACGATCAAGGTTCACGAGGCCTGGCCAAGTCCAGACCTCAAATGGCTTCTAATGATGTCAGACTTTCGGAGGCAGTGGAGGCACTCCTCAACAGGACGTTACTGGATTATGGAAATTGCGTCGCAAATAGTCCAACATTTAGATCCAATTGGCAGTGATTCAATTGCTCAATGGGCTTCCTGGTCACCAACCTCATCCCACGTTCTGTTTGCAAGACAAAACAACCTCTTCTTACGACGGGTTGCCTCCAACCAAATAATCAATATCACAGAAGATGGTGGAAGCGATCTCTTTTATGGAGTTCCGGATTGGGTCTATGAAGAAGAAATCCTACAAGTTGACCGTGCGGCATGGTGGTCTCCAGACGGTCGAACGATAGCTTTCCTCAGATTGAATGATTCCCAAGTGTCCGAATATCCATTGCGATATTTCTTCTCTAGCAAATCACCAGGCCTTTTGAACGGCCCAGATACAAAGAAATTCAAGTATCCCATGGCTGGCGAATCTATCCCAATTGCTGATTTGCAGTTCTTCAATCTAGTGACTAAAAGTATACTATCTATTAAGTCTCTTAAAGAATATCGGGAACGAGTGATTCTCGAGATCCTATGGGTTTCTGAAGACAGCATAATGGTACGTGAAACGAATAGGCAATTTGACATAGAACGTGTCAACCTAGTCAATATTCAAAAACGGACCTGTGAAACGGTACGCGTGGAGAACATGACTGCAGTTGATGGAGGATGGATAGAGGTGGAGCCCCCTCAAACTATGGTTTTTGTGCCATCTGACCCTACCAATGGACGTCCCCATGATGGCTACCTTACCCTAAAGATTCATAATGGCTACCGACACGTGGCGTACTACTCAACTTTACGCGCGACAGTCCCATTCATGTTGACTTCGGGACCTTGGGAAGTATCGGATACCCCGGTGATTGATTTGGCGGCCAATGTAGTTTATTTTACAGCCAACAAAAGATCGCCTGTGGAGAGGCATATTTACGAAGTCCAACTGGATGGAAACTATCTTGCCGCCGTAGAAAATAGTGACGAGCACCCCGGTTATTATTCCTCCTCCTTCTCTAATAAAGCCGGATTTTTTGTTCTTTCATATGCAGGCCCCAATATCCCCTGGAAGAAGATCCTCACTACACGCACCAGCCATGAGCAGGGGGTGAGGTATAACGAAGCCCTGGAGAACAATCAGGCGCTGGCCGATATGGTTGCTACCTATGCCCTCCCCATAGTAGAATATGGAAGTATCAATATCGACGGCTTCACTCTCCAGACGCGCGAACTGCGACCGCCATACTTTGACCCGAAGAAGCGATATCCTGTTCTTTTTGCGCCATATGGAGGTCCCAACTCCCAGCTAGTGACCAAGCAGTTTACTGTCGGGTTCGAAGCCTATATAGCTAGCAGCTTGGGCTATCTTGTGGTCAGCGTAGATGGACGAGGGACTGGATTTGCCGGTCGAACGTTTCGATGTGTTGTGAGGGACCGTCTCGGGTACTGGGAGGCACATGACCAAATTGAAGCCGGCAAACTTTGGGCACGGAGATCATATGTTGACGAAAACCGGATGGCGATCTGGGGCTGGAGCTACGGCGCCTACCTCAGCCTTAAGACATTGGAACAAGATGCGGGTCGAACATTTCGGTACGGGATGTCTGTCGCCGCTGTGACTGATTGGAAGCTATATGGTAGGGCAAGCACTCAATTTGATTCATATTCTTTAGAGCAGGGTAAGTTCACTTATTGACTGCCGCCTCATAGACTTTGCTTACGCTGAGCGCCACCTGCACACGCCCCAGGGCAACCCCTTGGGCTATAAACAAGCCGCTATCACAAATATGTCTGCTTTAAACCAGACAAGCAGGTTCCTTCTCGTCCATGGGACCGCAGATGATAATGTACACTTTGAGAATTCCTTGTTGCTAGTCGACCAGCTTAACCAGGCCAAAGTCGAAAATTATGACATATTATACTATCCGGATTCTAGTCACGGGCTGTTTTTCCATAACGCTCACGTTGTCGTATTTGACCGTACGTGGCTGCCTACCCTACCTAACACCTGGAATTGTTGATGCAATTGACTGACAAGCTTCAAATTGAGGTTTACAGGCCTTACAAACTGGCTTATTAATGCCTTCAATGGTGAATGGGAGGTCATCCGTACAGCAAACCCCAGCATATAATAGTTAATTAATTTCAGCCTTACTAACCTGGATCACAACCCCCAAGCTGTTTATGAAAATTTATTCTTAAAAGCCAATACTAAGATATAATAAAATGTTTATGAAGTGATATTAAACCAACTTAGAATATTATAGAAGATGGATTATTTTTTCATCTGGCTTTACCTTTTTTCTGTTGTTAAAAGAAGCACTTGCCAAAGAGAGAATTCTATAAATACACCCATTAACCAAAATTGTTTATCTTATTATATATATAATCATCTGTTTTACATATTTAATTAA
>PXNZ01000630.1:0-29767 GCA_003012085.1 Trichoderma brevicompactum | reverse complement strand
GTTTTGAGGAGGAGGGCGGTGGCATGGCTTTTTGGTTGGATGGTTGGATTTTGTATTTTGTATTGATTGAATTCTGTGAGGCTGGGTTGAGGGATGATGATGTTTTGTAGTATGCGCGGGTTGACTTGAGAAGCTCGACTTTGGCGTCGCTCTTATAGATTCATTGCGGATATGCTGAATTGGACTTGATGCGGCGGTAATTGAGGATATCCTGAGATTGTTTGTTGGATTTGTTTCTGAAAGAACAGTCGTGGGAAAAAAAAAAACATAGATTGAAATGTAAAAGTTCATTGGAAAAAAAAAAAAAGTTGAAAGTAGCGTCACTCTTACCTTGAGCTTTAGTGGGGATCCTTGCAATGGTTGCTACTTTGGGAAAACAGCTGCATGCTTCTAGAAATGCCAAGTGCTTCTTCTGTAGTATTCTTCCAAATAGCAGTTTTCTTGGAAAATTATCATTTGTTTTTGTTTTAAATAAAAAGTAGCATAATGAACCAATAGTATTATATATTATAAATCGTCTAAAACCCCAAGAGTACTCAAGGCATCTATGCCCTCTGCAGTGGTATCCTCCCAAGGCCCTGGAGCCTCCTCGATAAAGGTACATTCTATTTTAGTATACATCATAGCAGTCATCATGGTTCCCCAGCCAGCCTGGGCTTCAATATCTCGTTGCGGTCGATTCCGTCAAGGAGAGAATATATGGCAAGTCACTCGAGTCCCCGTGGTCTGCCAGGCGGATGACAGAGCCCGAGGCATCCGAGGACTTGGACCGCAGGCTGATGGCAGATGAATGCTGGCTAGAGGTATAAGTACGTCGCATTTGCGCAAAACCATTGCTGCTAACATTGCGCGACGTCATGTCCATGGTTCTTCTGCTGCCCGGTGTATTTGGTGCCGTGCGATAAGTGTTAGTGCGCCCTCTTGTCCGTCTCTGAACTGAGCGCTGGGTACTGGCAGTGGACGGTCGTGATATAGTTCTTGGGGTAGATGGATTTGTNNATTCATCCTCCTCTTCGTCTTCGTCTTCATACAGATGATCCAAGACCGCGGGGTCTAGAGGCTGTATTGATCGCAAGATTTCCGCAAAGAGGTGCATCAGCTCACGAAACCCGGCATTGCATATTGGCTTGGTCGAAAAGCGAGCTGCTTCGTATTTCCCCAAGAAGTCGGCGAGTGTTTCGTCCATGACGGCAACGCCCAAACTGACAAGATGGCCAAAGTAGTCTCGGAGGCTCATGTGGGGGAGTCGCTGAAGCAGTTCAGCAGCTTCTGGATCCAGCATCGGTGGATCGGATAGGGAAGTTGGATCTGGAGGCGCGAGTCGGAGTGCTTGCGCTTCTATGAGGTTCGGGATTTCAGAAATGACGTTGCCGTACTGCAAGTTGGGCAGATCCGGGGAGTTCGGAGACGCCCAGCCGCAGTGTTCGATGATGCCCCAGACAGGCCGATGCGGCGGCATGGGAATCGGCTCGTCCCTGTCCAACACTTGCTCGTTCCACGAGACCAATCTTGCTCGCGTGTGCGCTTCATCTTCGTCTTCCTCAAGCATCCCATCTCCCATCATCTCCTCGCTCGTCTCAACCCTCGGCCGCGCCGCATACGCAATAGCCGAGCTCCTGCTCAGCCCGGCCCCAATCATCTTATAAATTGTCTCCCTGACATCGCCCTTCTCGACGGGCAACCATGTTTTCGGAATCGACGCTAGCACCGTCCGATTGACGTACAGCCGCACAACGTATACAAAGCCGACCACTAGCGTGGTGATGACATATGCCGACGCGATGATCCAGATGTTGTACCACTGCCTATTGACCACCGATCGCTGAATAGTGTCGCCCGGAGTAATGAGAAGCAGGCCGCAGAGGATCACGTAGAGGAACAGGTAGATGGACCTGTAAAGGATACGCAGGAACAGGCTGCGATGTGCCATGGCGACGCGCGCCGAGGCGCTAATCTCAACTGATTCGTCGCCGCCCTGCTGATTCGGATAAGGAGTATAATCGCGGTCGCATGGCTATAGCTGCTGGAGACTCATCCGGGACGCTGCCGTAAATGCTGTTGAGGAGAGGAAAAAGTGATATCGTCATGTCATGGCGGGCGCGAAAGAGAAGAGGGTGGGCCGGAGGCTTGTCTCCAAGGAGAAGAGCAAATCAGGAGGACATGATGCGTGTACCGGGATTTCCCAGCAGGTCCCAGTGGTAATTACAGGTACTACCTCGCTAGGAGCTTGGATGGAGTACTTCCTCGTAGGAGCTAAATGAGCGATGATGTACATCTACTGGGCGAGCAGGCATCTAGCGCATGTAATGCAAGGTACGCGGGACCTGGTCCGCTAATAATGGGTACCTACGAATTCGACCTTCCATGTTTGTCGGGCGAAATGCGTGGCTTGGCACTCGCTGTGGCTGAGACCTGTTGGTCAATTCACATGCAAGTTATACGAGTTTGGTGCTCACATTCGTTTCTTATGCAGCTGTACAAAGATATTATTCGTTCATTGTTCCTTTGTTTGGCATTTTCTTGGTCATATTTATTATTCTCTTGTTTTATGATTATAGTGAACCATCAAACTCCGGTATCGTCTCATGCGATATGCGACATCCATGGCCCCCCCCAAAAGGATTCCCTGTTCTAATAAGTACATTTTGCTTCCCCAGCTCGTCCCCGGTCTCATAAAAGTGCCTGTTTTTGCTATCGAACCTGCTCCATCTCTGGCCGACTGAATTCTCTCCGCACTGCTCTCTTCTGCGCCCAATCTTCACTTGTTCTCGCTTTGGTAGAGGCTTCTTTGGCCTTTGTTCCCACCTCTCTCACCTTGGTTGTCTCTGCTGCTGGTTTCGCAATGGCTTCCTTTGCAAACCGCAAGTCAGTAAGCGTAAGCCTCAAGTCGGTGCTGTAAGGTTCAAACTTGGAGACAACTTGCTCCAAGCCTGTCCTCAGTGTGACCAATAGCTCATCCACCTCGGGGCACTCCTTTAGCCCCTTGACATCGGTCCAATGCAAAGGGAATTGAGCTTTCAGTCCCTCTACCTTCTTTATGATTGATGTAAGGGTCCGGATGATGTTGGGGACATCCCTATGAACGTTGCCATATGAGTCCTCTTTCAAACTGTGCACTGCAAGTTGGCACAGTGCAATGGCCGCGTTTGCGTGTAACGTTGGCTCAGCGTAAGGGCCTCCCAGGACCGCGGCGGCGAACTGGGTGCGGAAGTCTTGTCGGATCAGATCACCAATCCACCCAATTGATAGTAGGCTGGCGGCAAGCTGCTTGGCTTGACCCTTCAAATGGTCGGGAGAGACTGCCTCTTGCTGTTCCTTGCTCAGCACCCGGTCTTTTGCGTTCTGCCACGTTTTGCGAGCGATGGGGCTGAGCTCTTGAGCGGGTGTTGTGCCGGGATTTCGTGCGAGTCTCTCCAAAGCCTTTTCAACGCCAGTCCTCAAGGTCGCTTGTTTTGATTGGCTTGTGAAGATGGGATCTTCTCTCAATGGAATCGATGAGCGCTGCTTTTCTTCGACCTGCGTGGCTTCAGGAGCTGCGTGTGCTGGGGGTTGTCCATATGCATCAACATGCGTCTCGATACTTTTCAATGTTTCCATGCAGATCGAGTATAGCTGAGACCACATGGGGCCACCCTTGCGGTCGATATCGTTGAAAATACTCTGCCTTCGGGCCTCGTAGTTTTCAGCAGTCAGGGCCAATTCCCACATAGCAAAGGACTGTGTGCTCCATCGTTAGTACCAAGGGCCTTGCTAGCAATTCAATGACCCGCCTGTTATGCTTACCTGGATGGAGAGTTTTTTGCTCTTCAAACCATTGAGGAGGCTGCCGTTGGGGTCTTTGGACTCAGACGTTAAGGGATTACCGTTCTTCAATGGCTTCTTAACCATGAATACTGAGAAAGCCATGTTGCCTGCCGTCCACAAAAATCCAACACCAGCTCCTGCTAGAACGCAACGGGCCAAAAGATAGATATCCGATGGCCAGGATGATGGAAGCATGTTGGTCCTGGGCAGGTTGTAGAACGGGCGCAAGAATGTCAAAGCCCACGACCAGGCAAACGACCTCAAGAAGAAAAAATATAGAAATATTGTAGCGGGCAAGGCTGCTAGGGCCAGCTTAAAGCACTCAGCTAGGGCCATTGGTAGCTCTAGCAGGACGGTTTGGAGAGATCCCGATACGATGCCTAAGCTCTTCTGCTCGGCCGCTGGCTTCCTCTCCAACGCGCCAAGATCCAGACGGTCAACATCATGTCTGTAATGCTCAACGGTCTGGACCAGGGCGAAAGTGAACATGTAGCAGGCCAAGAATACGGGTCGCTCGTTTAGCCTGGCGCGATCGCCGCTCAAATACGTGATCCATTGGAGGTTGGTCTCCCCATCTTTCGTCCCTAGATAGATGGCGCAGTAGAGCAGGCTCGAAACACCGTACCAGAAGGCTGTCTCGTACGTTCTGAGGCTGAGAAGCGAGGACGCAAAATTATGCAGGCCCGATCCCGTCGTCTTGATGCCCACGTGGTAGCTCGCAATTCGGAGAATGAGAATGGCGAGGCCGCAAAAGAATATCAGTAGCGTTCGAAAGCCCGCAGGGCCGAGAGGGAACCAAGACCAGAAATCTATAGCATTTCATTGTGACATTGATTAGAAAAAGGATTGCTAGATGGCTGGGAAAGAGGATTGGCTGCTCACAGGAGTCCCAGCTGCTCAAAAGAATCGATTCGATATACGACACGGCTAACAACAGACTAGCTGTTGAGGAGAAACGTCTATGCAGAGCAGGCTGTAGAGTGTCCTTGTAAGGGGCTCTCCGCGTCGGTGTGCCCGCCATGATCGCGGCGCATTCCCTCTGATAGATGGAGCCTCGGGTCGCGCAGAGACGCTGCCAGCAAAATAAGATATAATGGCTGGATGGACGAGGTCGCCGTATGTACGGAGTAAATAAAATAAAAATCGCCGGCTAAGCAACCAAAGCTGGGCCAGCTGCGCTACCGACGCGCCAAGCCAGGGTCTATCGGATGGCATCACGTGGCGATAAGCAAAAGTGGAATGGTCGATGACGCCTCTGATTGGAGCGCCACCGTCCAAGTGACTCGCATGTCGTAACGGCTTGTCCGTCGCAAGAGGTTACGTAGAGGCGCCCCATCGTTGCCCGGCTTCATTCATCCTCCGTTCTTCCAGAGCAAGGGCCTGTCGTCGCCATCTTTGTTACTTGCAAGCGCTAGAATCGCATCGCATCTCTTTTGCGTCTCTCTCTTTCTGTCGCGTACATACCAGAAGCACGGACATAGCCCCTTATTCGCTTTTCCTTTTTCCTTTCCTTTCGCCCTGCCTTTCCCTTTGAACCGGAGCGAACATGGCGTATGAGCGACTCTCCAGCCTCGAGGCCGGCCAGAGCGGCGGCTACAGCGACGATCCTGCGTTCCAAGACCTTCAGTACGAGCTGAAAAACAAGCTACAGTCTCTGCTAAGCAATAATCGCAAACTTGCCAACGATGTCAACGTCTTGGGGACCAAGAAAGATACCCCTCGCTTGCGAGAGCGAGTCCACAACACAATGGAGAAGTCTCGGGAAATTTGCAAGGAGATTGGTGACGGTGTGAAGAAGCTGCAGACATGGGATGACCTTACCGTATGTCCATGTTTTAATTCTTGCTATGCGCAGCGGACCACCAACTAACTCAAATTACTAGAAACAACAAAAATACGAACAGACCAAGGTCTCGAGCGATTTTCAGACTGCCCTCCAGGAATTCCAGGGTTTACAAAGGAAGGCTCTGGAAAAAGAGCGCGCATCCGTTACTGCAGCCCGCGAAGCACAAGCATCTGAAATTACGGGCGCCGGGGGAGAGGAACAACTACAGCTACAACAGCAGCAGCAGTTGTCGCAACTTGCCCCGCAGGATGAGGTGGATTTCCAAGAGGCCTTGATCATCGAGCGAGAAGAGGAGATTCGAAACATCGAGCAGGGTGTCGGCGACTTGAATGTGCTATTCAAGCAGGTGGCGCAGATTGTCACCGAACAAGGACAACAACTCATCACCATCTCCGATACTGTGGAGAATGTCCATGAGAGCACCCGCGGCGCTGATGTGGAAACTCGTCAAGCTGCTCGGTACCAAAAGGCGGCTCGCAACAAGGGCTGCTGTTTGCTGCTTATTCTGGCCGTCATTTTGACCATTGTTCTGTTAGCGATTTTCGTTGGCTAAATGCGGGCTGCGCAAACGATACAGCAGGTTAATCAAGTAATTTCTTTTGGTTTCTATACACAGGGCTTCTCTTTCTTTTTAGGCGCTGGCTTAATATTAGGGTTATACAATGTCCTGACAACATTATTGAATGTGTACATAGGCAGGATTCGGATCACTTGGCATTTTGGACTTTTTTCTCTTAAGCGCGTTGAATCAAAATTTATTCATCTATTCGCCCCTGATTGTTGCTTGGAATCTCCGCCTCCTCGTATGTAGGGCAAAACTACTGGCGGCTTCGCAGTAGGTTTTGATAATCTCGGCTGGGTCTTAGGAAACAATCTCCCTAGTATAGCTTCGTTGACGTCGTTGAGGGCAAACGTTGACGCCCAGTACAGGAAAATTGCGCTCGGTAAGTCGGCAAAGAGAATGGGGAAGAGAGGAACTAAGAGAAGTGTTCGGCCTACCGACGTTCGAATCCTCGTGGCGGGTGTTTGTGGAATCTGAGATGGACCGATACTTAGCAAGGCTCTAAGCTGGTCCTTTGGCAGCCTTCCCCATGATGTTCGAGCCAACAATGCCGAACAGATAATAGGAAGCGCATAGTAAGGGTCCATGGCAGTAAGATCCGTGAACCAGAGACACCCACCATCCACCAGGGATTCGTCAAGAAAGCGGCGAGACATCTCCACGGCTGAGGAAACGGCCTGGATATCTACCAGTCCAAATGAATGACTGAGCCAACCCGTAGGGGCACCGCAAAGGCGTCTAAGAGCCTCTGAGACAATGATAAAGGGTGCCATGCTCAGGAACGGAGCAAACGATTTCCATCTTTGGACGCCCCAACTCTTATATATTCGTGCACGGGATCTCTCCGTTAGGCCAGCTACCCGTAGCCTCCAGAGTCGATTTGCCTCTTCACCTTGGCCCTGAGGTACAGTAGCAGCATGTCGCGAGCTCCAGGCTGTGACTAGCGGAGTCAATTTGTTTCTGGTAACCACGAGGCGCCTTGTGTAGTACTGAATTGGGAGTCGAAAAGAGAAGTTGACGCCGACGGCTACGAGGGGGATAGAAATGTACCAGGGTAGCCCGGCATGGTGGATAAAGGTGATACTGTCAGCTGTCCATAAGACGGCATCTCCTACGGCGCTGAGATGGAAATTGCGTCGCCCTGGAATAGAATTGGGTTTGCTTCGGGGTGTATTAAAGGTTGATTGAATTAGATGTGAGGGTGAGGTCCTGCTACCATGGATCGTAAAGCCCCTGGCTGATCTGCTAAAGAACGCCATGGCCGGTCATAGCTTGAAAATGAATAATCAAATATCCCCCAAGCAGATCAAAGAACTAGATAATCGTCGATCCAGCAAATGAACGGCAGCAGATGAAATGGGAATCGTCATGAGAGCAATCCGTCGAATGTGATCAAGTCCCGTGAGTGGGTCTCGAGTAAATTCAGCGCTCAAGCCACAGTTGCCCGTAGCTGGCGCCACAGGATCGCTTGATAGTGGCTTCATAGTGGTCCCCTGTTGGAGCTAACGCTGGGACAAGCTGTCAATACCTGGCAAGTCATACAAGCAGATTCCCCCACATGCTTTCCTTCACCACTGGCAATGCCCACCTGTGATTCCATTCAGGTTTGTGGCTTTGCAGGCCCCGAGGGCGTTTAAATAAACCGGATACGATCCTCTCGAGTCGAATCTGTGCAGCAGAAATAGGAACAACGAGAAAGAAGCTGGAAATACATCGCTGAGTCGAAGAGGGGGGAGTCTTCCGTCTTGCCCATGGCGGACAAGTGCTCGGCAGAGGCGGCGACATGCAGCCAGCCGTCTTCTACTCTTGGGGCTAATTCATCCTCAATGGCCCTTTTCGCGACATTCATCGTCACCTCGCCGCTCATTTTGCTATTCGTCATTCCTCTTATTGGCTCTGGGATCGGATGGATACTGCGGAGGAAGACGGACGGCCGGCGAATACACCTGGTCAACCTGATGAACGAAGAACACAAGAAATACTTAGAACAGCGCCCAGATTCAGGAAGCACAACTACCGATAGACTAGACGCAAAAGGCGAGCTCCAGAGCACTAAAGACTGGGAAGGAATTGTTGGTTTCTTTCATCCCTTTTGGTACGGTTCTCCTTCAATAAATAGCCATCGTCCCTTGGTGGGTTTCCCATTGCATTTTACTAACATCATGCCAGCAATGCCGGAGGTGGTGGGGAGAGAGTTCTGTGGGCGGCTATCCGAGCGACACAAGATCGATGGCCGAGAGCCAAGTGCGTTGTGTATACTGGAGATCACGACGTGCCGAAAGATGCTATTCTAAACCGAGTCAAGGTGAGAATGAACCTAGCTGAGAAATTCCAAATGCGAAGAACAGCGTAACTAAATTGAGATATAGACCCGGTTCAATATCCAGCTCCACGCTCCGACTATCCAGTTCCTCTATCTTTCCAAGAGGCACTGGGTCCTCGCCTCGAAATGGCCGGCTTTTACACTCCTGGGACAGTCACTAGGTTCGATGGTTTTAGCCTGGGACGCCTTCTCCTTGCTTGTGCCCGATATTTTCATTGATACAATGGGCTATGCATTTGCACTTAGCCTTTCCAAGTTCTTCTTCCGCAGCGTGCCAACTGGCGCCTACGTACACTATCCGACCATTTCTACCGACATGCTTGACTCTCTAGATCCTACTTCTGCTGTGGGTTCTCAGGGGGTCAATGCTGGTCAAGGTACCGGGGCTAGAGGAACTGCAAAGAAGACATATTGGCGATTATTTGCACTGCTTTACTCTTGGGTTGGATCCTCAATCGACGTTGTTATGACGAATTCAACATGGACTCAGGGTCATGTGAAGAGCTTGTGGGGACCATATCGTCGAGAAAAGGACCGAAGCAATCCAATTGCTGTTGTATACCCCCCCGTGGCCGTTAGCGAGTTCGAACAGGAGGTCGAGGTTTCCGCAGAGAGCGAGAAAGTGCGAGAGCCGGTTCTCATCTACATCGCGCAGTTTCGCCCAGAAAAGGACCATCAGCTCATTCTCCAATCTTTTGCTGATTTTGTCAAGACGAAGACTGAGGCTGCGAAAAAGGCACGCCTGGTGCTTATTGGAAGCGTTCGGGATGACTCGGATTCCAAGAGAGTGTACAAGCTGCGCCTGATGGCGAATGAGCTTGGCATCAAAGACCTTGTTCAGTTTCACCTCAATGCATCTTGGTCAGAGATTCTCGAGTGGTCGAGGAAAGCTTCTGTGGGCGTCAACGGGATGTGGAACGAGCACTTTGGAATTGGTGTTGTAGAGTATCAAGCCGCCGGTCTGATTTCAGTCGTTCACGACAGTGGTGGGCCTAAGCTAGACATTGTCACAGAGGTTGACGGACAACCAACAGGTGAGCTAACCCAATACTATATGCGTTATAGGCTGAACGTGAAGGATATTAAACTGACGGGAAAACTGTAGGCTTCCACGCGTCGACCGCGGCCGAATTCGCAGCAGGATACGAAAAAGCGCTCTCACTCCCCGATCCCCTTGCAATGCGCCTACGGGCGAGAAAATCAGCAAAGAGGTTCTCTGAGGAGGTATTTGAAGAGAAGTGGCTGGCCCAGATGGACCGGCTAGTTGTGCTTGGAAGGAGAAAGTGAAGTATCATGGTTTGGTTGCGTGTTTATTGCAGAATACTAGGTACATAGAACTAGGAGATACCCCCTTTTCCAATTTTCTTTTATTCATAGACTGGTCAGCGGGAGGGTACATACTACATATATTGTTATAGAAGCGATGGGAGACGGAGATATAGACATCACCTGCTCTATATACACATATAACACTTGGATCGAGAGATAAGTGAACCCCGAAAAGGAAAGAAGTCGAAACAAGTTTGTGTTGCTTTGGCAGACGGGGATAAGACTCGTTACGAAGAAAGAAAACCAGAATTGCGCTAATGCTAATGGTATCACTGCTATCTCTAACTCTATTTATAACCTTCTTCCCAACGAACTCATATGCTCTACTATATCGTGTATCCTGCACTATTCTTCTGTCTCGGCTCGCCCGCGGCCTCAAACACTCCATCAGTGACCCTCACTGCCTGTACAGAGCTCAAGCCCGGCCGAGCCCAGGTCACGTTGTGGCCCCTCTTCTCCAATCCCACAGCAACTTCATCCTCGAACATTTCCTCGATCAGAACCGTATTCGGCATGAGCTGGTCATGCAGACGTGGTCGCTGCAAAGCCCCCGCCAGGGTTGCATCATGGTTATCGAGGACATGCCACAGTACCTGGGCAGTGGCGGAGATGATGCGAGAGCCGCCGGCAGCACCAATGGCGCCGTATAGGGTACCGTTGGGGAAAGCGGCGATGATGGGTGTGATGGAGGAGAGCGGACGCTTGCCGGGGCGAATATAGTTTGCAACGGAGGGGGCAAAGCCGAATTCATTGCTGACGCCTGGGATGGAAAAGTCGTTCATTTCGTTGTTCCTAGATATTAAATATTAGTACTAAAATCACAGAAAGCAGTGAAGAAAGGAGCCTTACAAGATGATGCCTGTTTGAGGCTCGATAATTTGGGCTCCAAAAATGAGGTTGACCGTGGTCGTCAAGGAGACGGCCATGCCAGATTTATCAGCAGCCACAATGTGCGAGGTGCCATGGTTTTCGGGCACATAGAACTCCTTGGGGTTGTAGTAGTCAGTGGCGTGCGTCTGATTATCCCAGATTCTCTCATAGATGGCATCAATGTTCTTTGGGTCGAGCATTTCCCTTTCAAAGCCCATCACGTCGCTATCCACAAACTCCGGATCACCAAGGCTGATTCGAGCAGCATAAGCGAAGCGCATTGCCTCAGTGAAGCGGTGGCGGGTTAAGTCTTGATCAAACCAGTCTTTCGAGTCGTACCGTTCCATGACCTTGAGAATCTGGAGACTAACGGCGCCGCCAGCGGGTGAACCAATGCCGTGGAGCGTAAGGCCGCGATAGGTAACATTGTGGACGGGACGAGTGATGACTTTGTAACTTGTCATGTCTTCGAGGGTCATTGAGCCTCCAGTGCGTTGGACGTAGTCGACTATGGTCTCGGCTGTTCGTGTGATAGGTTAGCAGCCATAGCAGAGCCATGCTGACGCTTTCAGTGGAATCAAGTTTACCTATTTCTCCGGAATAGAAAATTTCGGAGCCATGTTTGGAAACCTTTTCGAGAGTGCTGCAGAAGATTATAAACAGACTATTCTAAGCCCAATACTTTAGGGGGGAAGCTGTAACCTACTCTGCGTAGCGTTTGCGAGTCATCCAGGCCCCTTCTTTGACCAAATCACCTGGTAAAGTTTATCAACATTTGACCCCATTTTAGCAGATAGAAAAGAAAATCCGCATCTTCTAGACGTACCATCAGGGGCAAAGTCCCTGGCCCATTCGGGGTCTCTGGTGAGGAAGGTTTCTCCGTCCGCCTTGAAGGTGGAGCCCATATACCGGACCAGATCACTTGAAACTGCGTCGCTAATCAGTACTCATAATTTTTTTTTAAGAGAGCCTGCAGTTTATAAATTCCCATGCAGCATCAATGAGGACTCACCTCGGAAGCCATTTCGAGCAACATGAATTGCGCCTTGCATGACCGTTTTCCAGGGGAGGACGCCGTACTTTGTGTGCATATACTCGAGGCCTTTGATCTCGCTGGGAACGCCGACAGCAAGTCCACCACGAACACTGGCGCTCACATTGTTCTTGTACATGTCCTCAAAGGCCGCGGCCGGCGCAGCTTCTCTGAAGTCTATGGCTTCATATCCGCCGTTGGCATCGCGGACCATAGCAAAACCTCCACCGCCGATGCCCGAATGATACATGCCAATGACTCCGACACAAAACGTCGTGCCGACTAGAGCATCGACAGCATTGCCCTAAATGAGGAACTAACCGTGAGTTTATGCGATCGTAGCTAGGACTGATCTTAAAAAAAAGGGTGATGATGCTTCGGGTGAGATCTTAGCACACGACGTACCCCACGCGCCAGCAAATCTCTCCCTATGGCGCTGCATTCTCTGCTCTCACTGGCGACGCCACCAAGATGTCCGGGAGTCTCTTTTTGAAAGATTATTTCTTGTATAGCGGCCGCATGGACCCAGATGGTTTGGGGAAGCGTAATAGCCAGGAGTAACGGCCCCAGAAGCCGGGGGCCGCAGACAAACGCTGATTCTATCCACATGTCAACGGGTCGTGAAAGATAAGGTAAGCGCAATAGTCTAGGAGATATTATCCAGACGCTACGTATAGCCTTTCAAACAGAAAAAGAAGAAAGAGAGAGAGAGAAAAGGGCGAACTCACTCATTTTGATCTAAGGAGGAAAAAAAAAAGGATGGGTGGTCGGCATCGGCTCCGGGACGTCGGCTGGCTATTCCTATTATTAATGAATACTAAACAGCACGGGAGCGGTTGCTATCAAGGATATTCAGGAGACCGGAATTGAGACGTTCTCTAGCAGTTAATCAGCCGGCAGTGACCGTGTGTTATCTCCAGCAGTGACAGATTCCCTTCCGCCTATCGGCCTACTTATTAAGCGCCTCTGTGCTACCACGACACACTCAGTTGTTAGCGGCACAGAAGGACGACAACTCAGTATAAACGGAGGAGAAGAAAGAGAAAATTGGCAAGACGACGCTAAACACGGAAGATGCATTTTAGCAGAGACTGGATATAAAAATTCTGATGCCCTGAACCAGAACTAACAAAGCATCTCGATGGTAACCAAGATTCGACCTGCCTCTGCAGCATCACCTCAGCCAGCCCCAGAAGCACGAACAGCGGCTCTCCTGCACCCCAATCAAGGCCCTGGGCTTCTCGGTTGGCTGTGCGCCGGCCAGTGGATCGTCGGCGGCTCCGCATCTGCCAGTCAGCTGGGCCCCAAGGCCATTGTCTGGCGGCGTTTTGGCTGGCGCTCGTGACGGCGTCTCAGTAGCGCAAGGTCATCATGCATGGCAAAAGTGCCCAGAACAAAAGCGGCACAAACAGAGAGGCACCAGGAGTCCTGGTGACCGCCTATCGGACCCTGGAGCCAATCGCAGCCATATCGCGTGTCTTATCGCAGAGCAGCCAATTAGACACCGCGGATTGCAGACCTTCAGCCGTTCGTGGAGTACGAAGGTACATGCATATCGATAGCATCTTCTTTTTTTTTTTGCTGTAGACACTTTTTTTTCTTTCGTGGAGGAAACGTTCTGCGAAAAGTCAACGCAGTAGATGAAGTATTCGGCAACCGACGTGGGATACAACAAAAGACGCTATAGCTGTAGGCCATTGGAGTGCCTTTTGCTGTAAATCTTTTCCCAATTGCCTCGAATCCCGGCATCGTCTATGCGAACTCTGATACGGCCCTCGGCATCGTATCTCGCCTTCGCCCGTGTTTTCCTCCAGCGTTGTCGACTGACATCACCACCTCCCCACCTCCTGCGTCCCTTGGCACACATGGCGACCACTCAAGCCTCTCCAGCGCCATCGGTCCCTTTGGCTGCTTCAGCTGCGCCTCATCAGACAAACGCCAATGGCGCCAATGGCAACAGGCAGAAGCGGCCCAACCCTGGCGGCAACAATCGCAACTGGAAGCAGAAGAAGACAAAGAGGGAAAAGAATATAACTGAGGGGTCTTCGGAGGAGGTTTTGAGATATGATATTGAGGCTCTCCTAGAATCGCGGAGATCTGAGGCCGATGCCGCGGCCGAC
This sequence comes from Trichoderma brevicompactum, assembly GCA_003012085.1. Classification (NCBI taxonomy): domain Eukaryota; kingdom Fungi; phylum Ascomycota; class Sordariomycetes; order Hypocreales; family Hypocreaceae; genus Trichoderma; species Trichoderma brevicompactum. The sequence goes on along the minus strand of PXNZ01000630.1, from coordinate 15,880 downwards.
GGCGAAACCACCGAGACGCAAGAAGCCCTGCCGGCTGAAGGAACCGAGACTGAAGTTGAGGTCCTGGAGCTTTCTTCCACCGGCGATGGCCTCGCCATGAAGCCCAGCTCCGACCAGGTGTACGTCGTACCCTTTACCGTACCTGGAGATATTGCCAAAGTCAAGGTCTTCCGCCATCTGCGACGCGAGAACCAGACCGTTGCCGACTTCATCTCCATCGTCAAGCCCTCCCCACTGCGCGACGACTCCCGCATCCAATGCAAATACTTTGCCACTTGCGGTGGTTGCCAGTTTCAGATGCTCGACTACGCTGAGCAGCTCCGCCGCAAGAGAAGAATCGTGGAGAAGGCTTTTCAAAATTTTGCAAATCTCCCGGCCGAGTTGGTCCCCGCGATCCTAGACACGATCGGCAGCCCCCTACAATACGGCTACCGTACAAAGCTGACGCCTCACTTTGATGGGCCTCCGGGGTTCCGCCCGAACAAGAGAAATAAGGGCCCCAAGGCCCAGTTCGAGAGCTGTCCCGACATTGGCTTCATGCGCAAGGGTCAACGCAAGGTTATGGACATTGAAGACTGCCCGATTGGCACCGATGTTGTTAGGCTGGGCATGAGACGGGAGCGAGAAAGGATGCAAAAGGAATTTGGGGATTACCAAAGAGGTGCAACCATTCTTCTACGAGAAAACACCCAGCGTCACCCTGTTGACGCCTCTGGAGATGATGTTCCCTCCTCGGACAATCTCCCACCCTACACGGTCCGCAACGACAGTGACTTTGGCATTGATATCAAGACTTGCGAGACCGACTCTAAAGCCACCACCCACGAATACGTTCGAGACCACCACTTTACCAACCCCGCCGGCTCATTCTTCCAAAACAACAACTCCATCCTGCCCATCTTCACAGACTACATCAAGCAACACGTGCTCCCCCCTTCGTCCCCTTCTTCGAATTCTACCGACATCAAATACCTTATCGACGCCTACTCCGGTTCCGGCCTCTTCACCATCACCCTAGCCTCCGTCTTCCAGCACTCCACCGGCATCGACATCGCCGCAGACTCCATCACCTCCGCAAGACACAACGCCTCGCTCAACGGCCTCGGCGAAGACCGCTGCAAATTCATCGCCGCCGACGCCGGAGAGCTCTTCAAGAACGTCTCGTACAACGCCGACGAGACGACCGTCATCCTGGACCCCCCGCGCAAGGGCTGCGACGCCGACTTCCTGGGCCAGCTGAGGCGCTTCGGCCCCAAGAGAGTCGTCTACGTCAGCTGCAACGTGCACACGCAGGCTCGCGACGTGGGAGTCTTGGTGAGGGGCGAAGGGGAGGGTAAGAGATATGAGATTGAAAGCCTGCGGGGCTTCGACTTCTTCCCTCAGACGGGACATGTGGAGGGAGTGGCAGTTTTGAACAGGGTGGACAATTAAAAATGCACTTTATAGAGAGACATGATGATATGAGAAAAAGCAATTTCTTTATTCAGCACCTTATTTTCTATGCAAGCTAACATGATGCATTGATGTACCATTGAATACGTGAATACAAACGCATGAGTATATGAGAGTTAAAAAAAAAAAAAGAAAAGAAAAAGGGGGGGTCCCTATCGGACATTTTTTATGCCAAGGTCGTTGCTTTGAACGATGGTGGTTGTAAAGCAAAATGCTAGCTCTGCAAGTAGTGAATGAGCAAAAGAGAGGACAAGGAACAACATGACGGATACTCTCCTGTCCACGTTATTCTTGTCCCAAAAGCGCCTTCAGTGTCTGAACCGTGAGCTGCAAGACCTCTGGCCGTCGACTCAGTTTCAAAGACTGCTTCAGAGCCTCCACTCCACCCGCTTCATTGACCTTTTCCCGTGCGAGCGTGCAGACTTCTGCATCTCCCGCAACCATGTTAAAGAGTGTTACCACGCCTCTATGCCGCAGCCCCTCGTTCCCATCCGTGCACATGCCTAGAATTACTTTGATGCCCCCTTCTCTCTGTAACACGAGCTTCGCAACGCTCTCGTAGCCCGTTAAAGAAGCCAGAGCCCCGCCCGCTGCACTGCGCGTACCTTCGTCTTCGGCGTCTGCCAAGGCTAAAAGTATGTGGATTCGATTCTTGGCCTGGGCATTGCCGTCTGCGTACAGCGCTATACCTTCGGGCGCTTGCATGAGATTGCACACCAGCTCGACAGCGGCCTTGGAGACAAGATCGTTGGAGGATAGCATCTGCTCCTCGATCTGACCCCACGCGATGCTTATAATGGAACGAGGGATGTCTTCATCTTCCATTGACGCCAGGTTGGTCAACGCCATGAGCGCCTCAAAGGTTGGGAGCAAGTCTCGCCTCTCGGCCGCGGGATCAGGAGGAAGGATGGAAGCCAGAGGCCGAATAGCAGCGTTGGCTGGGTTCGAGCGATTGCCACCAAAGACGAGGGTCGGATTTGTGCTGATGAGGATGCGAGCGAGGGCTTGGGCTGCTATACGACGGCCAGTAGCCTCAGTTTCTGGAAGAGTCGCCCATGCGGCGAGTAATAGTTTAATGGCTCCCTGCTGAGCCAATGAGCCGCGAAGTGCCTTTGTCATGGCGAAAGAGTGAATGATGGATATGATGATGGATAGTGATGCGGGGGATCCGTTCTTGCTATGCGTAACAAGGATCGGCGTGAGACCAACGTCAAAGACGGCCTTGCATCTCTTGGTGACGTGATCGTCGTCATCCAGAGAGTCTGGCGGAGCCAATTTTCCAGCTGCGTCTGCGTATGCCTTGAGTTGGGACATCTTCTTCTCCTCCTCGGATAGAGAGGGCCGATATCGAGTCAAGTTGAGGAAAATGTTCAGGGCTCCATACGTTGTTGGGGATCGAGGGGGTGCATCTTTGAGCGTCTCGACGAGCCTCTTGAGTAATTCAGGATTATTAACGATGGATTCCTTGATCTTTGGTTGTAGTGATGCATAGGCAAGGCCCTCTATAGAATGCTGCCTTCCGTGGTCCTCATCACGCAAAATCATCTTGGTAAACATGCCGGATAAATCTTCAATACTCGTAACCGCCGTCTCGACCCTAGATTGATTCGGATCATTCGCTGATGGGTTCGAGGGTACTACCTTCATTCTGGGTTAGTTAGCCATAATAATTACGCACTTTTGTTGTGGTTTCTATCATGCGATATTGGGGACGGGACACGGATCAGTTCTCACCCTTAGTTTGGCCAGAATGACTGCGGCCAAGTGCTGGACCTGCTCAGAATGCCTCCTCATGCTGATGGAACCACCTTCGCTGTGAACATTGGGGTCCGCGTTCATACTGAGAACCTCTCCATCCAAATCCTGGTCAACCACCTCCTCGAGCCACTCCACGCAATATTTCTGTATGGCCTCTCGACACGCAGAATTCATGCAGGAAGCGTTTAGCATTTCCAGGCACGCTGTTTCAACCTTTCGGCTCTTCCACTTCCTCCTCATTAGAGGGCCAAGTGAAACAAGGAAGCCTTCGTTTAGAAAGAGCTCGGCGGAAAGATCCGGAACAATGGGGAAGATGGCCGCGGCGACGCAAAAGGCGACAATGTAGTCATCATAGGTACCTCTCTTGACCCGTTCAAAGAAGAAAGTAGACAGCTTCTTGGAGCCTTGCTCATCTGCAGCTCTCAGGTAGGCCGAAGTAGTGAGAGTGGCGTGGCCCCGAACGACATCAGGCTGGCGCATATCGAGATAGCATAGAATCGTATCTACACAATCGCCATCGATGAGCTTGCAGATGGATTTGTGATCCTTGTTCTTTTGCTGAGCCTCGGCGTCATCGTTGAGCAATCTGGTAAGCCCGTCCAGGTCTCTACAGGTCTCCTCATCCTCTTGGCCACCTTCCATCAGCCGCGCAAAGATGAGCAGCGTCTGGTCCTCAAGGGACGCGGCCGGGCCGGAGTTCTGGAGGGTCTCGGCCACAGTCGCCATCTTGAGCTGTTTCGGGTCTTGTCTGGGACAGTCTCAGGGTCAGGGCTGCATTTACAATGTCACAGGCACCGCGCTGACAGAAAGGGGCGAGCTGTAGACGCAGCAGCAGGAGTAGTAAAAGCCGTGAGCGGCGATGACAGTATAGGTTCGTCTCTGCTCTGTTTGCTGCCCGCAAGCTAGCGATATGATGGACAATATGCGGAACGACAAAAGGGCTGATGATGCTGAAGCTGAAGCTGAAGCTGAAACTAGCCTGAAAGACTGAACTTTACAAAGGACGTCACTGGCCACAGCTTTCCCCCCCAAAGAAGAGAATGAATAAAAAGAAGCACTGCAGATCCCACCAGGCGCTGTCCCACTTCGATAGTCGATGCTTGAACCCCACCCCCCACTGCGTCACCATTTGTGTTAGCGTTTGCTATCAGCTGGTTGGCGCAATAATATCCGGCGCGCAGCCAGTGATATCTCTGGCTATCATCGCCGAGTGCGGTTCTTGCAGATAACGGTTTGGCGCCTCGTTTGAGTGAGAGAGCACATATTCGCCAATTGACTTTAGATGGGAGTATTATTATGCCCGCCAGCATCCAGGCAGCAATGGTTAGCTGCTAACACAACCCACCAATGCTTTAAGCGAGCTTACACACTACTGAGGTACTTATCAAGAAGAGCGCAAATCAATGAAGAGAAAGATACCTGTCAAGTCACGTGGCTTGGCGTTGGTCCTCTTGAGGAGCCGCGCCACGACTTGCTCCCCTCCTGGTCTCTTTTTGACTCGCAGTCTCAACTCAGCCTTGCAGCCAAATAGAACCATGATGGCGCTGTAGCTTGCAGCTGCTAGTCGACAAATTATTTGTGGTGAGGCCACACAAGCTGGATATGTCATGATATTCCTTTTTGGCTATGCTTGTTGAGCTCTAGCTTCTCGACCTTTCTTTTTCCTTCTCTCGTCTTGCAGCGCCCGTGTGAATTTAGAAACGATATCCTCATCTTCTTTTTTTCTTGGCCTTGCCCAACCAAATCTCGACGGCGCCTCTGCTAACAAACCAGCATACACACAACAATTCTCTCTTCCTCGTCTTCTCCTCCTTCACGTCTCCTCTTAAACTGACCTCGTAGCTGTCTCCGCCAGCCTACGTCCTCCCATCCACCACCGCCATCATGGATGCCGTCGACGTCTCGGAGCACTACGAGGTCACCGCGGCCGACAATTCTCCCTCCCTCCTCGCCATCGTCCTCGACACCAACCCGCGCGCCTGGGCGGCCCTCGACTCGTCTCTCTCCCTGGCCCAGGCAATATCCAACATTCTCGTCTTCGTCAATGCCCATCTGGCCTTCAGCAACACCAACCAGGTCGCAGTCATAGCCGCCCATGTGAACCGCGCAGTATGGCTTTATCCCGCTCTACAGAACCCATCCTCTGCCACGGCAGCAAAGGACAACTCAGGAGACGTCCAGATGCAAGACGTGTCAGCCGAGACAAACTCTTCACCGGCGTCAGCCAACAAGTATCCTCAGTTTGCGCAGATTGAATCGTCCGTCTTCTCGTCAATTCAGACCCTCATGGCCGAGACCACAGTGCAAGACCTTGATCAGGTCACAACACAGCTCTCCGGAGCCCTGACGCTCGCGCTCTGTCGCATCAACAAGGCTGCGCAGGCCCTAAGCTCGTCAGACACCACGCTCTCCAACGCCGCCCCCGTCAACTCTACCGCCCCTCCTCCTGTCAAAGGCCGAATTGTCGTCATTTCCGTCTCCGACTCCGAGCCATCCCAATACATACCCACCATGAATGCCGTCTTTGCCGCTGCCCATAATCAAGTTGCTATTGATACAATTGCTCTTGCCGGCGACTCGACTTTCCTCCAACAAGCGTGCTTCAACACCAACGGCATCTTCCTCAAGGCGTCCAACCCCCAAGGTCTGCTGACCTACCTCATGTTTGGCCTCATCCCTGATACCGAGGCCCGCGAGTCTCTCATTCCACCCACCCATGATACTGTCGATTTTCGAACTGCTTGCTTCTGCCATGGCAAGGTCGTCGACACGGGCTTCGTCTGCTCCGTGTGTCTCAGTATATTCTGCGAACCGCCGGAAAACGCCGAGTGTCTCACATGCGGTACTGTACTGGCGCTGGGCAATTACGGAGCCAAGCCCGCCGTCGTGCCTCGGAAGAAGAAAAAGAAGAAGAAGATTGCCAACGGAAGCGGCCGAGAGGAGACGGGAAGTGCTACGGGGACGCCAAAGCCATGATTCAATGTGTCTGGAGAACTATTGTAATCATTTTTAGAAGGAAAAAGAAAATGCCATCTGTCGTGAGCATACAAAAAGGCCTTTCTGATCTCTTGTCTGGGAGTTCAAGCTGTAGTCAAGGAGGGAATTCCAGACAAAGCAAACTGGTCATGTATTGATACCCAAGGTAGTGTAGAGGTGATCATCACTCAAGAGGATTTGTAATATTCGTCTTGGGTATAAGACAAAGGAGTTCTGGAAAAGAAAAGAAAAAGATGTCTATAGGAATAGAGGAGGATATCACTATATGAATATCATACAAAAAAAGACCGAGGAAAAGGCTCTCAAGGGTTACAATGAAGAGAGATGGAGAGGAGAGCTCAACGCCAGTATCTCCTCCAGTATGCGTATAGAGCGCCAGACTGCTCCTGATCCCCATCCAGCCTGATTCGCCATGATATATGTCCAGTAGAAACTCCCAGCCCCTTCTTTGCCGGCCCATTATTCCAGTCGAACCTTGCGCCCGCCTTTGGCAATCTTAGCACCGTCTGGGAGCCGTGACATGACACATCGCGGCTCCTTTTCCAATCCACCCATTGACGCCAGGGCAAACGAATCTGTGTTGTGGGCAAAGAACAGGTAGTAGCCATTTTTGGTCTTTTTGACGGCCATGATCCCGATGGCGCCTGCGGAATGACAGTTCTTCACCCCGGGGTGATCCATAAAGTCCTTAGCTATAAATGATTCCATGATAGCGTCCTCGTCATCGTCTTGGACGTCCATGCCAGCATGGCCACGACGTGTCCCATGATAAAGCCGCTCGGCGCATCTCTGAGAAGCCATTGTCGTAGCCATATGCTCCCCCGTGCCGCTCGTCACAGCCGCAACTGTAAGGCCGTCATCATCATCCTCAGCGCAAGGTACAACGGCTGTTCCAATGCCAACCAGAGCGGCCGGTCCCAAGCGGCCCCGGTGCTTCATCCCGATACCACCAGACGAGGATCCCGCCGCAATGTGGCCTCTATCGTCAATTGCAATAGCACCAATAGTGTCCGTGACCAAATCCTCCTCTGGGCTGCAGGACTGGAACTGGCGCTTTGCTGTTTGAATACTTGAAGACTCATTCTCATTTGATGCGTTTAGCGGACGCTTAAGACCGCGAATACTCATTGCAGTTACGGCATCTCCCTGATCTTGGTCTCCATCAGGTGCTCCTGAAACAGCACGGAGCTTGTCGGGACGCTCGTTGGGAGAATTCGCCTCACTGATGTATGCTTCGTCTCGAGCTGCATCGGCGCTCACACCGGTCCCACGATTTACCTGGCTGGTATTCTTGGAGTGGCGTTTCAAGCGGTTAGGAGAAAAATTCCGGCTGGTATCGCCTGTTGGGGTCGCTGGTGTTGTATGTATCAGCACACTTGGTGCTGATCGTAAGAGAGGGCGGGGTGTGTTCACTGGGGATGAGGCCAGAGCACGAGCGTACGATGTTGGGTACACTGGTGGTTCGAGGCCACTGTTTACGTCAGGGTTGGGTGTGCCGACATAGGGAGAGTCAGGCTGTCCTTCGTTCCATGTTCCCGCCATGATGGCTGCGGTGTGATCCCGAGGAAAGACTTTACGATGATCTGTTACTGTCATTGTGTCATATTGGCACGGAACACAACCCATACTCATCTGTTCAGGAGCAGAGCCGACCTTTGTCTCCTTGGGCTTAACCTCGGCCCTCTTCAGGTCTTCTTGCCATCGCAAGAAACGATCCCTGGAATTTTTAGAAACGAGATACTCGTTGGCAAAAGTTGCCATTCCATGCTCCTCGGCAAAGTTTCTTGCGCCTTCGCCAACGAGGGCGTTTGGAGGGACTCGGCGGAGGCTAAGGGGCTTGTTGCTCGTGTCCAAGATGAGCTTGGCCAGTGAGATGGGGTTTCGAACGTCTTAAAAGCAGCCGTCTTGTTAGTAGATATGTAGCACCCAGCAGACCATAAACCAGACAAGGAGATTGACTGACTTGGAACAGCTCCACAAGCGCCACTGCGTCCTAAATGATCAACTATTGTCGCATCACACTCGACGGTGCCGTCGATGGATAGATTGGAGCCATAGCCGGCGTTCGTTATCTCCTTATCCTCGAGGATGCGAAGAGCAACTTCAACGGCCTCGGTGGCAGTAGCACCAGCTTTCAAAAATTTCATACCCATCTCGCAGGCCCTACAAAAGATTCGCAGTGTTAGAACATGAGGTACATGATGTGTCGAGAAACAAGAGCAACAGTTCAGGGGGCGGGCAACGAAACAAAGGAAGGGGACAATCGTACGCAACGCAAGCCTCAAGATGAACGTGCTCGTTTTGGTGGCTGTGGAAGCCAGCTCCAGCATGGATAAAGATTGCTGGGACACATTTGAGCTGCTTCTGACCGAGGCCAAGAACTCGGTCGAGTGCACCATCGGAACCACAAGTATTGTCAGCCATCATGGGGGAAACTTCCTCATCATCATAGCCACTTCTCATGTTTCGGTCCGGTCTCGGATGCGGAATCCCGTACAAAAAGTATATAGAGTGGTTGTCAAGCAGCTGTTCGAGAACAAGAGTAATGGTATTGATATACGAAATAAAAGTAGAGGGGAGGGAGAGGGCGGATTAGGTCGACCGGATTGATCCCTGGAGAGGGACGAGGAGAAGTAAAAGAGTGAAAGAGGAGATGTTTCTAGGAAGCGTGAAATAATATTCCTTTCAGATGTGTGCAAGCCCTCTGCTCCCCCAGCACGAGGCAATGCCACCGCCTTTTTGTTCTGCCAGCCTACAGAGCGCGCAGTCGCTTTTCACAGAGAGCCGAGGAACTCGCACAGAGCACGCGAGCGGCAGACAAAGAAAGCTGATACCACCAGTCTTTTCAATTGCCCCAAGCCGGAGCTGCTGCAAGTATACGAGTAGCTTTGAACAGGGCAGGCGGATTCTAGCGGACTGTCGGGATTGAATCCAAGAGATCAGACCATTAAGACGCGGCAATGGTAGGCAGTGACTTGAATACGCATTATGCGGTTGTAATGTATGTAGGTGACGCCTTCCTTGTTGCCAATGGATTCGTTGAGTTTAGTGAAGATGAGCAAGATGTCTTTTTCTCTCTCACCGGATTGGTGTGGCGTTTCTCCTTAGAGCCTCATGGTCAGATCGTATATGCTGTCAAGAATTTATTTGGAGCTCTCTGTAACAATGCCACGACATATGACTGTCAATCTAAGTCATATAAAAAAAATCTTAAAAAGAGCCGTTCACCGATAAACTGAAGAAAAGATTAGTAAAAGAAAACATTCGGTAGATATACAGCGTATCTCTAAAAAAAAAATTAAAATGAGACCGTGATGCTATAAGAAGAACCCATCTCCATTGGTTACAAATAGTAGGCGAAGCTATTCGCGACAAAAGTAGCATGACGTCGGGGCAGCTTGGATTGCAGCTCCCCACAATGGCCCCCTTTAGCACATAACCCCGCCTGATCAGGTAGCTGGGCGGTGCGGCGGGGCTGGTGAGATTCGTCAGAGCAACTGGAGCTGCCCCCCAATTGGCGCCTCGCAGGCTCTCCGCCCCCTCTGGCTTTAGCGGTCTCCCCTCTGTATTCTGTAGCTGCTGGTCCAGGTGCCTAGCAATTGGTGCCGCCTCCCCAGGCACGTTACGTACTCCGTCTCGACATCCGCATCTCTACCATTCCCCCCCCACTTGTCCCTAGAGTCCAGCTGTCGACCGAACGACGCACGTCCATTGCTTGCTCTCCCGACTCCAACTATCTTGAGCTTCACCGTCACGACTCTGGGAGGTTCCGCCTGTGCTGCCAGCACCTTTTGCAATCATGGCGAACCAAACTCCCGCCGTTGTCATGGACAAGTAAGTTGCCTAATGCATCGCCGGTTCCCCCCCTCTCTCTCCTCCCCTTAGACGGTTCCGCCGATTGTCTCCCGTGACGACAGCCTGGCTCAAGGTGCTAACTCGAGACTCTCACAGCGGCACGGGCTTCTCCAAGCTAGGTACGACCTCGCTCTCTCCTCGTCATTGGTGCATCTCGTCCACTGAATTGCGTTCGACTGACATGTGCTCGTTCCGTTGCCAGGTTTTGCCGGAAATGATTCGCCCTCGTTCGTCTTCCCTACCGCCATTGCGACCAAGTCTGGAGCTGGTGGGGGTACCGGAGGATCAGGATCGGGTCGTCCGGCCGTTGCCAACAAGCCTTCTTTCCTCACCGGAGGAGCTGGTCCCGGCGGCCACCTGAGTGCAAAGCGCGGAACCGAAGACTTGGATTTCTATATTGGTGATGAGGCCATTAGCGCCGCGGCTGGGCCTGGATACGGCCTCCACTATCCCATCCGCCACGGCCAGATTGAGAACTGGGTATGCGTTTGAAGAGGGTCATGTTTGAGGAGCACAGTCTAACAACGGGGCATTTAGGACCACATGGAGCGATTTTGGTCAAACTCCATCTTCAAGTACCTGCGAGTCGAGCCCGAAGACCACTACTTTCTTCTCACCGAGCCTGTACGTCCTCCCTCCATCGCTGCCTACATGTCTCTCCCATGCTGCTGCCTATCTTGGATGGGATGAAAGACAAGAGCCGAACCGCTAACATTTGGCAGCCACTGAACCCCCCCGAGAACCGAGAGAACACGGCCGAGATCTTCTTTGAGTCTTTCAACTGTGCCGGAATGTATATTGCGGTGCAAGCTGTCCTTGCTCTCGCTGCCTCGTGGACCTCCTCCAAGGTCTCGGATCGATCTTTGACTGGTACTGTTATCGACTCTGGTGATGGTGTCACGCACGTCATCCCCGTCGCTGAAGGATACGTCATTGGATCCTCAATCAAGTCGATTCCCGTTGCCGGAAGAGACATTACCTACTTTGTCCAATCTCTTCTCCGAGACCGAGGCGAGCCCGATTCGTCCCTGAAGACGGCCCAGGAGATCAAGGAGGAGTACTGCTACGTCTGCCCCGACATTGTCAAGGAGTTCGCCCGCTACGACCGTGACCGCAGCCGCTTTGCCAAGCACGTCGTGACCCAGCCCGGTGGCCGCCAGGTGACTGTGGATGTCGGCTACGAGCGCTTCCTCGCGCCCGAGATCTTCTTCAACCCCGAGATTTACACGTCAGACTTCCTGACCCCGCTGCCCGTGGTTGTGGATGGCGTCATCCAGCAGTCGCCAATTGATGTTCGACGAGGTCTTTACAAGAACATTGTTCTGTCTGGTGGAAGCACCCTGTACAAGGACTTTGGCAGACGATTGCAGCGAGACATTAAGCTGCTCGTCGATGCCAGAATTCAGGCCAGCGAGCAGCGCAGCGGCGGAGCTCGTAGCGGCGGAGTAGACGTCCAGGTGATTACGCACAAGAGGCAGCGACACGGTCCTTGGTTTGGCGGCAGTCTGCTCGGCCAGACGCCCGAGTTCCGATCTTACTGCCACACCAAGGCAGAGGTATGTGACGCAATTCTACGTTTGGGTTCTGGTGGATGCAAGGCTAACAAATCATCTAGTACCAAGAATATGGACCCAGCATTGTGCGAAGATTTGCTCTTCTGGGTGGCCCCGGTGGTTCATAGAAGGCGTTGTCATTGGCGGTTCAGGAAAGGGCGCGGGGGTAGAAACCGGGAAGAGGGCTTTTTTATTTTAGTGAAGAGAAAATATACGCACTATATAAACACTTGTTTTCTGCTGACGTGTATCCGATTGCATTGATTGTATGAGTATATCTTGCGGTGTCTAAACGAACTGAACGAGCCAGATGATGCCGCGATGATTGTATTCAGGCTATTGTCTACCCAGGTACCCAAGTACTAGGTATCCCATTTAAAAAAGGCCGTTGTCAGATCAACTTTATAATGGCTTACCTACAAAGACACACACAAGTTTGGCAAAGGCAATAATAAATTGATCAAATAATCTTCATTTCTCATGTCATTAACAAAGCAAAAAATCTCTCTCGTCATATACTTTACATCGCCGACGTCCCGTCATCATTTATAATAAAAACAGCCAAGCCCTGCCCAATCTCACACCAGCCCACCCGCCTATATTCCCAGATTTGATATCTGAATGATTTTTTTTTAGTACACTTTTTCAGTTTCTCTCTCTCTCTCAAAGAGATTATAGAGTCAATCTATATTTTTATTTGGTAGTGTCGACGACGTAGCGGCCAGCAACCTTGGCCTCGTGCATCAGCGTGTAAATCTCCTGCAGCTGGCTCAGGCCAATGGTCTTGAAGGGCACGGTGATGAGGCCCCTGGCGAAGAAGTCGAGGGCCTCGGCGGTATCAGCGCGGTTGCCAACATAGCTGCCCTTGATGGTGATCATGCGGATGACGGTGTCAAAGACTGGGGCGCTGAGCTGGGCGCCGGCAGGCAGGCCGATGCAGACGAGGACGCCCTTTGAGCGGAGATACTGGGTTGCCTGCTGGAAGGGCTTCTCCTGGGCGGCGACGAGCAGGGCGGCGTGAGGGCCCTCGCCGTCGGCGGTGGCGGCCTTTACGTCGGCGACGAGGTTCTTCGTCTTTGTGAAGTCGATAAAGGTCGAGGCGCCGAGCTTGAGGCACAGGTCGCGCTTCTCGTCACCGGCGTCAATGGCAATGGTGTGCAGGCCCATGGCCTTTGCGTACTGCAGAGCAATGCTGCCGAGGCCACCACCAGCACCGACAACGGCGACTGTCTGGCCGGGGCGGGTCTGAGACTCCTTCAGGCCCTTGTAGACGGTGATTCCCGCGCAGAGAATGGGAGCAACGGCTTCGAGGTCGCACTCCTTGGGGATGCGGGCGACGTGGGCGGCCTTTGCGATGGCGTACTCCTGAAAGGTACCGTCGACGGTGTAGCCCGAGAGCAGGGCCTTGTGGCAGAGCGACTCGTCGCTGTTCTGGCAGTAGGAGCAGCTGAGGCACGAGCCGTTGAGCCACTTGATGCCGGCATAGTCGCCAATCTCAATGTCCGTGACGAGCGAGCCGCGGGCAACGACGACGCCAGCACCTTCGTGGCCGCCAACAAGGGGCAACTTGGTGTCGAGGGGCCAGTCGCCCATCATGGCATGGAGATCTGTGTGGCAGACGCCAGAGTACTTGATGTTGACGAGGACTTCATCAGGGCCAGGCTTCTGGACTGGGATCCTCTTGTAGACGACGGCTGCAGTGAATTGTTAGCATATTGATTTTTTTTTTGGATCCTAGGATTGGGTTTGTAGTCAAGGACAAGAACTCACGTCCACCGGTCTTCTCGACGACCTGCGCCCACTGTTCAGTTGGGATATCGATGCTGCCCATGTTGATGGATTAGAAGTAAAGCAATTGAGTTGCAATTGAAACTTTTTGTTTGAACAAGTCTATAAAGCAAAAGACGAGTTGAAAGAAAAAAAGAGTAGTAAGAGCGGTGATGATTATAAAAGAAGAGTCTGGAGAGACAACTACAAGAAAAAAACACCGGATGGGGAGACGAAGGCGTCGACCTTTTTATACTCGTAATTTTGTGAAGCTCAGCTTCAGCTTTCAGCTTTCAGCTAATACTCGTAACAGTCACCAGCACAGTGATATCATGCAGATAGGCAAAGGAGCAGGAGAGGCCCCCCCATTCTCGTTTTTCCCGTCTTCGGCTGTGGGGACCGGTTCATGATTGGACAATTGGCAACGATCGCTTAAGCGTTTGGGTTCGGGCTGCGGTGGCAATTGGCCGGGAAAGAGTTGCAGCGAGTTTAGTTTGGTCAAGACTCAGAACTCGGAACTTGTCAAACTCTCTCTCTCTGAGATGCGGTCTTTGGCGGCGGCGCGGCTCGGAGGAACAAGGCCGGGCAAAGGACCGGACATGGACATGGACAGGGGTTGCAGGGCTTCTGCAGGGCTTCCTGCATCCCCCGCTGCGGCCATCATGCCATGCCATATCATGCCATCAAGCCATATCAGATGCCAACGGCATGCCACCACCATGCAGGTCGCACAAACAAGCCACACCACATCCTCATGCCCGTGCGTAATTGCCCCGTTGGCCCTTTTTTTTCTGTGTGTCTGTGTGTGTCATCGGGCGATTCATTAGTTGGATGCTTTTTTTTTGTTAGTCTCGCAGCGCCATGTTATTCTGGCGTCACTCAACTCGCCAAGGAAAGTTTTATTTGTTCTAATTACTCCGTACAGTTTTTAGAACCGGGAAAAAAATATTGGTGATGACTAGCTAAGCTGTAATCTATAGATGAGAGATATTTTTTACTCAATTGACCCAGTTTTTTTGCTTCATCATGTTGCGTGCATAATGAACTGTGATGATCATCCACGACTTATACGAGATGTACAATGTAAAGTTGCACAACGTCTTCTCAAACACACAACGACAAAAACTCACACAACACGAGCAAGAAGTTAAAAAAAAAAAAAAAAAGTGTGTAGCCACGCCAAAAAGTGCACAACGCTAGGTGCAACGGAATTCAGTCAAAAAAAACACATACTACAGCAACAAAGTGTTTTCCCTCTTTCATTCCTGTGGTGGTGTCCCCCCCTCAACAAATTCATCCTTGCAGCTTTTACTTGGGGCTCTCCGCCGCTTCCATCGTCGAATGCAGATGCAGAGAGGACCGAGACGAGGCGTTTTTTTAGCCCGTCATTAAACTTTTGTGAGAGCCAGTCTTTGCCAGTCTGCCTCCCACTGTGAGAGCCCACCGATATGCGTTGTAGTAGGCAGATAGGATGCTGAGCGGCAATCACGGGCAAAAGTGGGCTTCACGCCACAATGTTGAAAACGGAAAGGGGGGGGTTGCTGGTGCTGAGTGAATCTAGATACGGAGTAGCGTATTAGTTGGAGTGTTTTGAATCCGGGGATGGGTGAGGAGAAGCCAAGGTCTGGAATCCTGAATCTCGAATTTACTGCTGCTACCAACTCCCGTATCGTGACACTTGCAACTTCAGGGGGGTCACGATGGCGTGGGGTAGTGGTATTTTGACGAGATGGAGCTGGATGACAGCCCCAATGCTCGTCCTGGTGACCAAGTGCTTCAATGGATGTGATGAGAGAGAGAGAGAGTTGTAGCCAATAGAGGCAGAACGGAACTCGAGCAGACCTTGTCATGACAGCATCTCCAGCTGCAGCCTGACTCGACGACAACAAAGCAACAAGCACAGATCAATCCCTAATCGAGTAAAAAAATCTACCCTGGTTTCTCCGGATCTCCCTGCCAAGATGGCTCGTAGCAATAACATCTTCGGTATTGGTCATCCCGAAACACACTCCCACGCTACCCCATGCTTCCTCAACAAAGATTCCTTCCTCCTTACCAAATGGAACAAAGGGAGAATAGCTGCCTAACCAACAGAACAAAAAAGCCCTTTCCCGTCAATTACATGCTTAGGAATACATCCCAGCAAAAAAAACCATCGATTACCCCGTACGGACTTTTGAAGCAAGATCCCCCCGTTCCGCCGATAGATGCGGGACCTGATAAGCTCTTCGCTCGAACGGATCTCTTTTTTTTCAAACCCCAGTTCAAACCCCCAGGTTCCCAAATCCCAAGCCTCCCGGGAGGCGCTGCCGCCTGGTTTATTCCCTTTTTTAGTTTGTTTCTCTTTTTTCTTACTAGCAGTAGTTAATACCACAAGTCCATACCCCAGCATAATAATCCGGGGTACATAGTGCATAGTGCCACAAAGCCCGACGGAGACTCTTCGATTTACCCTATAGGCCCCCCCCCTACGAAACTGCTTTCATGGAGAATGGAGG